>JAUELK010219017.1:0-10363 GCA_031471215.1 Gastropteron pacificum | reverse complement strand
GGCACCCCTCAGCTCAACGTAGTCGAATAAACACGCGATATGACTGCCCAAAACGAAACGTTCATTTCCGCTTCGAAATAAGGTGCAAAATTAAATATTTGTCTTTCCGGAAATTTCTACGAATCTACGATAGCCTAACTTACAATCTATGGTCGACCAACGAATAGACAAAGACGGAAGTTCAAAGCAGGCCTCTTTCATGTTCACTGTCTCATCTTATCCATGTGTTCACTGTATCTTTTGCAAGCGAAGCTGCAACGGGTCTTCTAGTTCTTGTATAAGCGTGTAAACTCGATTTGGATTTTGGACTATTTTCTCAAACCCCAGGTGTGCTCTTGGAAAAAAAGGGGCTTTACGGCGATTTTCTACCATCGCCAGGTGTGAATGGGGTATTAGAGAATAGGTAGTGAAGTGTGTTGCCAGCATGTAGGTGAGAGCCCACGGCAGGTCGTTTTAACAAAGTGAACCTAGAATCGAATCAGGTCTACACGAAATCTGGCTCTGTACGGTGGAAGAGGAGACCTTATACTTGAATCTTGTTGACACCAAATACGGAAACTGTATCGTGTATGGTTGTTCTACTGCAAATAAAATGAGCACTTCAGCGCTTTATAAAGGTGCAAAAGGGCAAACAATCTTATCGATGGTTCACTATTAACCAGGCAAAGATATTGAATCAACAAAACAAGCACAAAGGTAACACATTAGGTGATATAGGTTTTACCCCCGTAAAACCCCCGATCCCCATAAGTAAACAAACAAAAGCCAATAATGTAATCTGATTTTGAAAAGAATCGTATAAATAGACAGACAAGACGATTCAATATAATAGGAATCGTTGTCGTCCTTGCAGGGCAGACTGCTTGCAATGTTTGGAATGAGATACGGATAATGAACAACTGTGGTAGCTATGAAAACAGACTTCATTCTAACAAGTCCTATCGGCAGTTTGAGGGCTGAAACAATGGACAAATCTTCCCTTTCTTGTGTTTTATAATACCCTTTACATCTATACAATGGACACATCTTCCCCTTCTTTTGTTTTATAATACCCTTTACATCTATGTACATTTACAGCTTGATGCGCAAGACATTCTGAGTAAAAATAGAAATTCCCTCCCAAAACACGCGATGGTGAATTTATGACTTTGGTGCACAGTTTTACGAATCAAACTCGGGAGTTTCATATGCCAACCAAGTACAGAATAGATGGTTTGTCGTAATTAGCCCGTGTCTTTTTTCCAGAGGAGGTTTTTCATGTTTATGTAGGCATATGTCATAGCAGATACACATTTCACACACCATCAAAGACGAACGAACTGCCACAGGACGCAGCAGAGGCCAACACCATCGACATATTCGTGTCAAGGGCTTTCGGTCTGTTCTAAAACAAAACCAAAATCTGTTTAATGCCTCCGACCCCACCCCACATCCTTTCGACAGTGGCAGAATAACAAACTTGATGATTGTGCTCACTTTGGAAAAAGAATTCTGTGAAGTCATCTAAACCCTAAATAAAGCAGTGTCTGTTACAAACTCCTATTTTTTGTCTGATGGTACCAATGGCAGTAACTAGAGGTTCACTTCCCCGTTGGCTTCAAAGTCGGTCACAGGAGGTGGGGGTAAGGCAAATATCTACGGGGTAAGGTGAGAAACTCAGCAGTGATCTCCAGTGACCAGAGCCTAAACTATTCAAGCAGTATTCATGTACACTAAGCACAATATAGTTTCAGCGGTGTAAGCAAGACACCGGGGTACTCGATCTCCTCGTCTTTATTTTCGTTCCCTTTACCTATTGTTTCTTTTTGTCTTGTTTCTGAATGATGCGTAACTTTTGTCACGGCCGGTCTTCTTCTCTGAAAAAAGCCATCGGCTTGTCAGCGGTGGACCACTCTAGCGAGCGGTGGCCGTGACTGACTGCAGAGAGGGTGTATGGCCACACGGTGCCCCCGGCCACCTCTAGGGGTGTCTCCCGGCAGGGATCCACACGCCATGAACAGATCTGCCGCTGAGTCACTAGAGAAGCCCCAGAAGGGGGGTATTTTTCTTACATTAGGCACCGCGGACCTCGCCGATTGTGTCCCTCGCTACGGGCTACTCTCTGCTCTGACACTGTTCACCTCCCTACTCCTTCCCACCCCACCTCCTACTGGTCCTTCCCAACACAGCGGCCTCTCTGTTGTTTATTATTTCAACTCTTCACCGGCGAATGGATCACTTTAAAAGGAGGGATTTCTACGAGTCGCTGAGCCATGGCGAACCCCTTCAATGGTAGGCTGGATTGTAGTGTAGTCCTTCTTGCTCTGACACCCCCGTCGTTGTAAAGCATATTTCGAACAGTGAGCGTGGCTGTTTTCATCCTCTTGACAACGAGAAAGTTGATACGTGTCTGTGTCGTATTTCTAGTTTGTTGCCCAACTCCTCCCCGATCTCTCCTCGGACAAGGTTGAAACAATGGCGGGTCTTAAACGTTGTTTTGTCAACTGGGCTACAATGCCTCATCTACTCGAGAAAGTACAGCTGTGCTAGGCCTCGTGGCCTAATGGAGTCGAGTGACAAATTAAGACACGATCCCCGGTTATAAGCACAGAAGGGACTCCATTCTTCTACGTGTTTTTGGACTCGTATTGTTGCGATCGTCAGCCTAGGTGGTCCGCAGAATGCAAACTCATATGCCAACGAATACTAAACACGAAACTTCATTAATCTCAAGGCACTTGACTTGACTATGACGAGGTTTCTCAATCTGCAGAGCGTCTATTATAACATGCATTTGTTCCTCCTCCCACTCCTCTTCCTTACACTTCTCATACTCCTTTCATCTTCTATTCCATTCTGTTCCTTTTATTTCTCCTCATCCTTCCATATCTCATATTCCCCAATTGTCGTCTTCATCATACTATGGCCGTATCCATTCTCAATTCGCCCACCCAAACCATCCCCCCTTCGCTTGAAACAACATCTCTCTTCCTCCGTCTTCGGCTCATTTTCCCCTTACTTTATCTCCACATCCTTCCTAATCTTCTTCTCTTTCTCTTACTAATATTACTTCATTCTTCAGTCTCCTCCTCAATCAGATCTCATCTTCTCTCTAGTTTACTCAGCTTTATCTTGTACATCCCCCATAGGCCCCTTCGTCCTTTTCTTCGTCCCTCGTCCTCGTCCATCGTATCCTCCACAGGCCCCTTCATCCTTCTCTTCCTCCCTCGTCCACCGTATCCTCCACAGGCCCCTTCATCCTTCTCTTCGTCCCTCGTCCACCGTATCCTCCATATGCCCCTTCATCCTTCTCTTCGTCCCTCGTCCCCCTAATCCTCCACATGCCCCTTCATCCTTCTCTTCGTCCCTCGTCCACTGTATCCTCCATATGCCCCTTCATCCTTCTCTTCGTCCCTCGTCCTTGTCTCCCGTATCCTCCATAATGTAGGCCCCTTCATCCGCTTCTCTTCCTCCCTCGTCCTCGTCCACAGTGTCCTCCATTCGCTCTCCTCCCCTATTGCCCCCCCCCCCCTCTAATTACCCATAAGCTTATCAAATACCACGAGCAACTGAATTTACAGCCAAACTTTCTATAAATAGATGACATTTGTGCAATGCTTATTTTTTTTCTTCCGCTGCACTGCATCTTTTCACAGATATAGTAAACGTGTAGCCCACGGGCTGCGACTAATCGCATCTCATTACGATGTACATTGAAGCAAACACCCCAGCGCCTGCAGCACGGTGAATGCATTACATAGTAGACAAGGGGAATAAAAAGCCAACCCACTCTCTTTCAAACAAGGCAGCCGGAGTGCTTATTAATTTCGTCACCTCTGGCTGAGACTCTTTAATGATGCATCTTGAACACATGGTCAGTGACTAATGCAACTTGTATGTGTGTGTGCGTGTGTGTGTATGTGTGTGTGTGTGCGTGTGTGTGTATGTGTGTGTGTGTGTGTGTGTGTGTGTGTGTATGTGTGTGTGTGTGTGTGTGGCTGAGTCACATTCGCCAGGTGTGCATATCTGGTTTGATTGAGACTTGCTCCTCGTTAACTACGGTACCATGTGTACTCTTTGAAACATAAAATTACTTTTCTTTGTTGTTCTGACATACGTGTTTTACATTTTTATTTTTAATTATTTTGTTTTGTTTTACCTTATTGACGAGGACGCACAGAAAGGCGAAGAGGAAAACCAGTCCCCTCCACCCCGCAGAAAACAGCCACCATGACACCAACAAAAGTCCGATTCTCCTACCCAAACATTGACAACAACTCAACAACAAACTGAAAAGGGAAACATACAGTAACAACACCATTAACAACTGAAGTAGAATAATTAAAAAGATAATGGAGTCTCATTGAGCAAAAACTCATTAATTGTTCTCAAGCAAATCTCGTGTCTTTTTCTGTGTTATCTCCCCTTTTATAGATCTTAACCTACATATCAGTTGGTTCATTGTTTCTTGGCAACATGATCGATGGCGGGAAACAATATTAATTAACAAGTGATCGTACACAAACGTCCTCGAACAACTGGGCCATAAGTTGTGCTTCGTGAAGTTCACCACAATGGATGCCCTACCTGTGTTTACCGCCCAGTTGCGATGACAAAAAGGAAGAATAATGCAGACCGCAGGTAATTCTTTAAAGCGACGCACCTGAGAAGGAGTTTTTGCTCTTTTTCTCTGCTTGAAGAGCCTGTGAAATCACAGCTCAGTAAACTGAAGCTTGCACAGGAGAATCCCCTCCACTCGTCTGATCATAGGGCTCAGTGGAGTCCTCACATCTTGGAGTAGACCCTCGTCTCCTTTATCCTGCTTTGTTTTGATACCTCAACGATCGGGACCTCCGTTGAATACTTCCATGGGCATCTGTGGGACGGAAGATAAAACGCAAAGCGACCAGCAGAGGTCGCCTCGAGTTTCAATTAAATTGTGCATAATCGAGAATTCGTTTCCACCGCGTGTGATCAAAGCTGTGAAAAGATGGAAGGACACCGGGATGGGTGTTCTATTCTAGTTCCCAAGCCGGAGGATTTCTCCGGGACTGCCATCTTGTATGGTGGAAATGTTCCTCATCTAATATTATCAAGAGCCTCACCACATCTCAAGTGGCCCACTCTCAGTTCAGTGCTCGGGTGGCCTCAGATCCCCTTTCTGTGGTGGAGAGAGATGATTTTCTGCCCTGATGCCCTCCTAGGACGGACCTGGCCAACATGGTTTGTGGCCCTGCGGCAATGGCCGGACCAGGGGAGGTCAGCGAAATATGGGTAACCGGACATTGGACAGAATCGTTTGTATTCAACGAAACATTGCACAAAACAGCAAAGACATGATTCGAAGATTATCGTCTCATAACCTGCTAACCGGCCTATATATCTAATTTAGTGAAATGACAACCATGTCCATACAACATTTTATGACTTTAACAAAAAATCAGTGCAAACTCGGGGTTTGTGATCTTGGTCAGCAGCTGATATCTTTGGTTCTGAAGCTTTGGTCAGTACAGAAGCATATGTCCAATGGTTTCCTCGTGATTGTTGAATTTTCTGTAATGACGTGGCTTCATACATTGGGTGCAATATTTCAAAGTTTTTATTTATGGGGATGTTTCTAGTCCTGTGTCTTCACCTTCACCAATCCCGTGGTACTTGAGAAGATCTGCTATTGTCCACCTCTCAGTAAAACATGTAACATGAAATGAAACAGTTTTGTATTTTTACTTAAAATAGCACGAAGGGGTCTGCTTGGACGATGTTTTACTTAACACATTTTGAGAAATTATGCAAATGTGTCGCTAAAAAGCAAAACAAGAGCAAAACAAAAGCCACAAACGAACAGAACCATAACAGATGAAAAGATTACTCTTTAATATCGAACTGAATCATCGTCTACATAAGAACAATTTTCTTGAATTAAAACAAAATGAAGAAAAAAAAACTACGTCCTGTAATTTTAAAAAGGGATGTCGAGGGGGCCTGATTGTTGACATCTGGAAGTACAAATAAAAACAGCAGTGCTCCTGACTCGTAGTAGTCAGGCAAATAAGATTTGTATGATAGTTCTTTTTAACCCACAATGTCGCCAGCCTTCACTAGCTATTGGTAAAGTATGGGTGCATGTTTGTATGAATATACAAGGGAACAAAGAAGAAGTACAGTATATAGATTTACGTTCTGTCAAGAACAATGTTATGCGCTCATTGCGACTCCGATGTAAAAGAAAAATTTAAAAAAATAGAAAAGTTTTTTTTCTTTCACATCTATCGTAACATGTCAAAACCGAAACAATACAACGTAAAAACAAAAATAAAAACAACAATGTTTAGGTAACATTCCAAGTGTTTTTCCACCCGAAGGCAGACCGCCCCCAAAGACAACGAGCACATCCCCCCAACGTTGTCGGGACCCAGACACACAAGTTGGGGAATTCTAGATTTGATTGTGTGCCAATATGGAGTGGAGTGTGCTCTTGACTCGTGTCTATTTACTTTTGTTCCAACACTTCACGTTGGCCGAAGAAAGCCCATGTGACCCGTGTTCTGCTTTAGATAAATAGGCCCAGGCCTATCGTTTTACCTCCACAATTAGGCTCTAAGGGCCCCTTCCTTTGCTGAAGACACACAGCTTTGTGGGCGAACATATGTATGAGGCTATGGGGAAAATAGTCAGACTGAATTCTAGAGATGCAAAAATATGAAGGTGTGTAAAAGTATCTTACAAGGACAATGATAAGCCTTCTTACGCAACATGGAATTTAAAAAAAAAAGAAGAGAAAAAAACGAAACAAACACATTCTATAGTATGTGTGGGTGAAGCCACTCATTCATGCAATGCTCCACAAGAAAAAAAATATTTTGCGCGCAAAGAAGTCCTATTTAGAAACGACATCACGCTTTGTCTTGGAAGGTTTTCCAAACACACAAAACAACTGAAGTGATAATATTCTGTCTGCATTGTTATATATGTGCCTGTCTGTTATGTGTATATGATAAGAGTGCATCATGACGTAATATATTGATTTTCCGATCAATGTCTATCCTGGTAACTTGCAATAATACCATTGTATACATGAATTTATATTCTGATAAGCTCTGCCCTTTAAGTGTTAAGACTGGCCTGTTGGTTTGCTAACACCGAAGTCATTAATATATTGTAAGAAGTGAAAAAAAGGAGATTGTACAATGATTTTGTTAATCATGCATCAAATGTGCAGTATCATAATACATTAACAACGCAATGAGGCATAGATCACTTCAATGATAATATTTTCCGTGGGTATATATATCAGGATGTCCTGAAACTGTGCCAGAATGAAGCGTTAAATGGCAAGATGACTTTGTCAATATATCTGATACATCTACCGCAGCGATAGTCTTATACCCATACTTTAACGACGTTGTGTACGTAACTTCTCAGACAAGGCACTCAAAATCATGCAGGCGAGTCTCTATGCAGTGTCCACTCTCCTTGACAATTCTGGACACACACAGCTCTAGACCGAGCACTTGTTTCGCTCATCAAGCTGTCTACGTGAAGGAGCCTACCATACAAGCCGATGTATACACCGACTCAAAGTCGCCAGTCATCCGTGGCAGTGACCGCTGTCCGGTAAGACGGAGCTAGACCCCCCTTCATACTAATACACTAATACTGCAGTCATACTTAAGTGCAACCAGTCCATCCCCGCCTAAAAAGTAAGCAGCCACTTAAGTTGAGAGGCTTGGAAATCTATCGTCTCAACGCAATACTCAACGTGAAGTGGGTAAATCGGACAGGGCGATCGTTCTCTGCTATTGGCCCTCTAGTCCACGGTTTGTCTAGGAAGCCCCGGCAGTGTGAGATCGCATTCTGGCCAAGGAGTGGGTTAAGAGCCAGGGCGCCGACACTAGGATTAGCCCTGTCCACAGTCTCCCGTCTGATGGGAAGCGTGGGGGTGCGGGGTGCAGGGCCCAGGGGTGCACTCGGAGACCCGCCGCAGTCCCGGAGTCCATGGGTCCCGCCAGCAGAACCTGATCTATTTGGCCGTACACGGAGTCTCCGGCCGGACACAACCGTAGACAGAGGTGCGGTGTCTGTGGGGGAGGGAACTATGTAGTTACCCGAACACAATTATGAACAGATATGTATTTTAGGGACGTCGCTTCAGAAGCTAGAAGTTGTCCAACTTAAAGTCATAAAGCTATTCTAAACGGTGTTTCATGAACTGAGATGTACATGAGCAGGAAATCCCTTACTGTATGATATTCAAGATCGAACATACAAACATGCCAGCTTTTTACTCGGGATTTATGTACATGTTGTATCTAAGAATGTTGTGAACAAATTCATAAACATCACCATCCTACCATCACTAATTTGCCACTCTCTGCTTTCATTTGGTGCTTTGTAATATTTCGACCCCGTGTGTTTTCCCATAGGATAAAGGTTCACTCGTGAGTGCCATTCAATGTATGGAATTGGAATATCCATTTCATCAAATCGTCAGACAAGTGAATCAGCTCACCCTCTGAAATAGTTCGAATGCTACAGATTTCCCTTTCAGAGTTTCCTCCGAACTGACAGAAAACGAGGCTTCTTGTGGCTATACGCCCCATTTAGTTGAGTCTATTGACAAGTGATAATGATACAGATTTCCATTTCGATTGAGCTGCGATCCTCGCTAAATAAAGCGACCCCCGCGTTGACAAGGTTTGAATGATGTTCCAGTGAATGACAAAAATGAAGACAAGCCCATTCCTGAATCAGTGAATCTCTGACGACTACAGACAGACGTCAGCGTGTGTAATTTAACGGTGGGATAAGGCCACAGCATAAATTAAGGCATTCGGTCTGGGGCTCAATGGTAAGTCTTTAATCGAGTTGTAAAGTTTGTTTATGAAAGAGGGGCACTCTCCGGGCGCGATCGCTGCCTCCAGTTTGTCTAATCGTGTAAGTAAACAGTCCTCGTGGGGCATAACGAGCTAAGCTCTTTGACTCCGCGCAAGACGCTTTTCTCCGAGCGCTCAATATGAGCAAACATGGACGACATGAGCACCCCCATGCCAGGCAAACAACATGGAGACCGCAGAAATTGTGGGCGATCCCCGACAACTATAGAATATTAATGCGCCAGTCGGGTTAAACGACAACAAATGCAGTGTCAAGTTCGCCGATGACCCTCAAAATCAACAAAAATTCCTCGCTCGGTGGCCCCGGCTCTATGTCTCCACACACGGACCTCACGGTTCTAACTCCACCAGAGCCAAACCCATGAAGCCGGGCTTCCATAATGGCGAAATGATTCCTCCCCCTGCTAGCTTGCAGGATACGCCCGGCTCCCATTGTTCACGGAGGTCCGGTTAGTGCGGAAGTTTTTGCCGCTTTCCATCAAATCCGAACGCCTTAGAGATCTCGGGCAGATGGTAGAAAAACACAGGAGCGCTCGCACGGATTCGTCGACCGTATTGTTGTCGTCTGCCTCGGGTTCCTGGACTCCATTTTGAGGGACACCCAGCTCAGCCTCCGACACTTGAGATCCCAAGCCCCTCCTGTTTTTCTCAGCCGATATCAAATGGAATCTTTATGCAAATGAAGCGAGAATGCCGCCCGTCACCGCCTACGACGGTCTGGCCTCACCCATTGTGTGGTCGCGAGATAATCTCGTTACCAAAGTCTCCTCGGTTGAATTGACAAGGCGGGCGGGGACAGGAGGGGCTGTAGACGACAGACAATCTTTCAATGAAGATCAATTTATTCAAACCTAATTTGTAATTTATTTGCCAGAGCATCAAAGGTCACGGATCGACTACATTAAGATGGGAAAATGCTGTCATATTTGACTAGGAAGAACAGACGAGTTCAGCTTCATTTCTGTGTGTATGGATGTAATTTCTTACAATCCGAGCCAAATACTTCTACATGACTCTTGGTTACATATAAATGAGAACATATAATTGATGAATACATTAATTAAATTGTGGTTCATCGCATCAACGCTAAGCATCTCATCACCTCTTAAACCAACTTTGCCAGGGACAAAAATAATCCATTCCGCCTATCTAAAAATAAAATAAACAGAGAAGAGCGAGCCGAGAAATAAAGCAAAACACACGCATACATAAACACGCAATGCATCAATATTTGGGCATCTACTGATAGGTGGTTTGCCGTGTATACATTGAGGACCATAAAGATCCATTGACAGTTGGAACTCCATGAAGAATAGATGTACAGTGAATGAACCCAATTCATGGGCCTCTAAACTGTGATTTATGTTTACGTGGTATCAGCCAGCACAACAAAGCAACATACATTGATTCTCTAGGGTGGTATATTTTAGGTCTATACTAGTAATCAAGAATAGAGATGTCTCGGAAATTCCTACCAGCTCTTGTTCCCC
>JAUELK010219016.1:9062-19846 GCA_031471215.1 Gastropteron pacificum | reverse complement strand
TGTGTGTGTGTGTGTGTGTGTGTGTGTGTGTTTGCGTGTGTGTGTGTGTGTGTGTGTGTGTGTGTGTGTGTGTGTGTCTGTCTGTGTGTGTGTCTCAAGTAATCTTCTAAACTACTGGACCGACAGTATTTATTCTTTTGCATTGTCGATTGGAATTAACTAGGGATGTTTTATAGCTTATACTTATACAACTACATGATATAATTTGGTTAATCCTCCTTTACTCTATAAATTCACCGATTGAAAAACCCGGTTATTTTTTCAAAGTCCAGCCATTAGCGACGTACGTCAAAGAGAGAACCGTCCAAGCGGTATTGGATGGAAACACCCTTGTCCAGATCACAGTCGGCTTGGGACAGAATGTGGGTGAAGAAGATGTTGAACAGGTGCCAGGACGCAGCCCTGTTTTACGCCATTCGCGATCTCAAACTCCTCAATCACATCGCCGTTTGTGAGGACCTGACCAACATGGAGGAGTCGGATGATGTTGACAATTTTTTGGGTATTTTATGCGTTCTAGTTCTAGTTCGACCCAGAGAGCTTCTCTGTTGACTGTGTCGAATGCTTTGGTCAGAGTATGAAAACCGAGTAAAGGGGCATGTTCTGTTTGATACATTTGTCTTGGAGCTGTCTCACAGCAAATATCATGTCTACTGTGCCTCTGGCAGGCCTAAAGCCGCACTGTGCCTCAGACAGGATACGTTCAGACACATTGATCAGTCTGTTTAGGAGGACCCTTAGAAATATGTTCCCGTCGATTGAGAGGAGTCAGATTCTGATGTCCCTGTAACTGCCACAGTCTGCCCTCCTTCCCCTGTCGTTCTTATATACGGACACGATAAGGGCATCGCGGAAGTCACCTGGCATCTTCTCCTCACCCCCGATGCTCTGTAGTATGTCACAGAAGGATTCAAGGGCATTTGGGCCTGCTGTCTTGTAGATTTCTGCAGGTAAGGGCATTGCGGAAGTCACCTGGCATCTTCTCCTCACCCCCGATGCTCTGTAGTATGTCACAGAAGGATTCAAGGGCATTTGGGCCTGCTGTCTTGTAGATTTCTGCAGGTAAGCTGTCCTTCCCTGCTGCTTTGCCAGAGTTTGTCTGGGAGATCGCCTTCGTTACCCCATCCATCGTGAGGGGTGAGGGGGGGGGGGGGGGGAGGGGGGTTGCCACAGGTTGTTGTGGTATCTGGCAGAGAGCAGCCGAGTGCACTGTCGATGGCCTGTTGAGTAGAGTTCTAAAATGTTCTTTTCAGCGCTCTTGGAGTCTCGCCTGATATTTTATCAGGGTCGTGCCATCTGAGGATAGTATTGTCGAGGAGCCTGAGGTTGATGGGCCGTATACAGTTTTCAAGGAGCTGAAGAATTTCTTGGAATTGTGACTGCCTGCGTACGACGGGATTTTGTCTGCTAAAGTCTACCACCACTGATCTTGCATCTCTCGCAGTTCCACCTTCACCTTTGTCTGTAGAGATTTTAACTTTTCTCTCTTGGATAAGGAGTAATTGGGGTCATTCTGCCACTCGGTGTAGGCTTTGTTCTTGGCAGAGAGAGCGGCTCGAATGCTCTCGTTGTTCTCATCGAACCAGTCTTGGTGTGTCCTTTGTTTGGTGCCAAGTACTTAATTTGCCGTCTCGTTGACCGCGGCTGTGAAGGCAGACCACTTCCCCGTGCTGTCAGTGTCCGAAGTCAAGGCCTCGGTGAGTTTGTTCTCGAGGGCCTTTCGGAACTGACTGGCTCTAGCCTGGCTATTTTGATGCTGGTTCTGATGGTCTTTGGCGTTTCCCTGTGTAGTGGGGGGATGTGCAGGTTTATGACTGATCTCACCAGTGAGTGATCAGTCCAGCACTCAGCACCGCTCATGGCACGGGTCACACAGACGTCAGTGATGTCACGTTGACGCACAATGACGAAGTCAATAATATGTCGGTGGGTGCAGCACTCAGCACCGCTCATGGCACGGGTCACACAGACGTCAGTGATGTCACGTTGACGCACAATGACGAAGTCAATAATATGTCGGTGTTTGGACCTCGGGTGCATTCATGTAGCTTTGTGTTTGTTCGCCATTCTGAAAAAAGGTTTTAATAATGCACAGGCCATGTTCAGCACACTTGATGAGGAGGAGCAGGCTATGGTCATTGACATTTCCGACACCGTGTCGCCCAAGTACTTTGTCCCAGCTGTTGTGGTTCCTGCCAACTCGCGCATTGAAATCCCCAAGGACGGCTAGCTTGTCCGCCTTAGGGATGGCCTTGATTGTCTCATCAAGGAGCTGGTAAAACTGCTCTTTGGTGCATTCTGGATTTGTGAGTGTGGGTGCGTAGGCACTGATGATTGTCATGTTTCTGTTTTGACTAAGTGGGATGCAAAGCTTCATTAGTCTTTCGCTGATCCCGGTTTGGAGGGCAAGAAGACTCTTCAGGAGTGCTCTATGGATCCGGTCTTCGGCTTGCGGTTTCCCTCTCCAGAAGAATGTGTATCCACCTCCTTCCTCTTCTAGAGAGGCGAAGCGAGTCTCACACTGAGTGCAGCAATGTTGATACGTTGCGCTGGAGTTCCATGGCAATATGCGCTGTTCTTATTTTGGGTCTGTCGCTGTTTTAGTATTGGTTTGAGATGTACTAGTAGAATGGGTGACGCAAGTACAAGCGATCATCAGCAGAGTGAAGCCTAGCGAAGGCCTACTCCGGGATGTAGTCACGTTTATGCTATCAGAGAGGATGAGGCTGGATAGTGCTCTCTTTATCTTTTGTAAAAAAAAAAGAAAAAAGAAAGAAGCTTTGCCAGCTCAGCGCGTCTCACACACTACAGCGGGGCCTCTATCCTATCACTGAAATCACAGACCAACGCGATGTGCTGTTTGTACGCATGACACGCGCTGAGATTGGCTACGCGAAAATAGCAAGCTATCACATCTGTACTACTAGAGAAGTACAATAAGAAACGGTCACAAAACTCTTTAGGTGCGTTTTGTGAGTTCAAAGTTCAAAGTGGTGTGATGTTGGGATATTTTCCGTATTTTCTTACTTTGAAGCTCATTAACATAGGTAGAAATGGATCTGACTCTATGATGTATTGTTGGGAGCTAAGTATACGATGCTGTAACTGTGCATTTGAACTGACACCCCTATTGTTGGGCATCTTAAATGTCCACATTTGGCACATTTTCCGTTGCTTTGGCGCATACAAAGATAGACCACAACAACTGAGCTACAAAAGTATATGGTGCATGATGAACGTGAATGGTCGTTCAGACACATCCAGTATGTTGAATGCTGTATGGTGTATGTTGTATGGTGTATGTTGTAGGCCTATGGTGTACCGCATTTGATTTGGCCTACCCTACCCTATCGTTAAATTCATGGATATATGATGCTGTACAATGGAACACAGATGCACAGTGGAATAAAGTAAAATGAGTGTGATAAAACGAAATTAATGGCTTTGCCTTCAATCATATTTTTACAAAGACTAATAAGCAAAATGTTTTATGCCATTGTTCAGATTTTTTCGAATTGAAATTCGTTATGTCGCATCAGTAACTAAGGTCCGTGCAATGCGTCTTCATAAAGTTACAGTCTTTTGAACGTGATCAAGAAAAAGTAGGAGAGAGCGAAAGAAAGAAAGAAAGAAAGAAAGAAAAATAAGTAAGGGGGCATAAACCTTGACAAGAGATCAAAGTGGGTGTTACTAATATGTTTTTTTAGAGTTGTGTCCCTCTAATGACATCATTGCAATGGCTGTCAATGAACACAGAGAAAAGTAGGTGTCATTTCATGAGAAGGTCTCCCGTTATGAACCATGACTCAATATCATAACACAGTGATTGTGATGTAAAAGCATTTTCAGCTTTTGGTGTTTTTGTTTTGATTTCATGTGCTACTCAGATTCTTTCAACGTCTTTTTCTCATTTTTGACCGAAGTTGAAGTGAATTGCTTTCTTCTCTCATTCTCATCCTCTGCTATTTATCTCACCAATGAGTATGACCAAGGAAGTTAATAAATCAATCTTGCTTGCTATTTGTATGCTGACTTCATAACACATAACATAGGCCTAGATCTACTTGCTGTCTTTCTTTATCCATAGATCAATCAGATGATGAGTGGCGGCAATCAATGTCCTTCCAATCACTGTTATTTCAAAGTAGTGGAGCATGCACACAGAGGCAAAATACATTTTATTAAATTTAATTTATCATATCTTCCTGTACTCACAACAGTACTGACGAGTACTGTAGACTGTAGTTTTTAGTAGATCTCTAAAGTAATCGTACACAGTCCGAACACCTTTACCGTCGCCATGACTCCGAACACTTTTCGTTGGAAAAAAAAAATGAAAATGGAAAAAAACCCAGCAAGCATTGTATTAAAATTGAATGACATTTTTTATATGAACATGAGAGTTGTGTGTGTATTTTAATTTTGTGCTGTTGATTTTCTTTTTCAGCTAGAGATAACAGTATAAGTGGAAGCAGTGCACAGTTTAATAAGGGACACAAACTTAGATAAAGTGAGCAGCAACCATGGCGACGTATGGGAAAGGATCATTTGATGGGTTCACACCCTACCAGGGGGATCGAGATGGTAAGCAAATATTCATGTTCGTATTGAAACTTCTACTTCTTTTTAATTAATACAATTCAGAAATGTAAATGGTTCAGATTTAGTCTGGAAATCATCTTGAAAAAAAAATCAACAAAGTAGATCTAGAAAAACATACCATGCAAAATAGATAGGGGATGTCTGTGAATGTGATTATTTTCAGACTTGTTCGTCTTGTACCATTGACATTCCTGACAATTACATAGGTAGAAGGCTACATGGGTTGATTGCAAAGGCACATGAATGGTAAGCATTGATGAACATTTTAATTATGCATTAAATAGAGTGACGAACAATTTTGGGACAGTCAAGAGTTCATTAAAAAAGTTTTTTGCAGTATAGAGGGCTCTTTCTTAACGAAAACATGAGGAGGAAAATGGGTAATTTTATTACATATCACATACATGATATAGTACATTGCATACACATAGTAGTTTCAGCTAGGCAAAGGCTGTAATCACATTGTTTTTATTGTTAAATCAGATTCTCAAAATGTAAACCTGATTTTGTTTCAGTTGAGCGAGGAGGCTCAGACTTCTCCAAACTGTCCAGGGACATTGGCAGCAATGTTCAAAAGATCAATCAAAATGGTGAGTAGTAGTAGAAGATGTATTGTGCATTGGTTGGACATTTTCACAATTGTTGTCCTTTTAAGAGGTTTGAATCGTTTTTTTTGTGGTCTCCAAGCTTCTCTTAAGGCAAGTATTACAACAACACGTTGAATGTTGCCAATCACTTTTGTAAGACTCTTTGTTGTATAGCTCAGAAGTTTTCTTTTTCTTTTTATTCAGGAGATTTTATTGTGTTCATCTTCATTTTATATTCTGTATTTACTAGTATAGTGAAGCAAACAATTTAGTGTATTAGATTTTAAACGATTGTGTGGCCAAGCAATTTTTAAAAAAGAATTGTTTTTTTGAATTTGTTGGTAATCCTTATTATGTTTAAAATTTTTTTATTTCAGTGGCACAAATTCAAAGATTTGTCAACCAGATTGGGACACCGCAAGACTCTGATGATATGAGGCAGAGAATGTAAGACTGAACATTTCTTTCTTATTTGTATTTCTATATATTCCTTATGTTGTATTTCTTACTGGCTAGTGCTAAATCTGTAACCTTGAACAAGACAATCATCACTCATCACAGGTTTTCAAAAAAGAGGAAAATGTGTTGTGTTGTTGATGCTGTTTCAATCAGGGACTAGGTTTGAGTCATTCACCTTCAATTAGTCTTATAGACCAACAGAGCCATGGCAGCCGAGCACTGCAACCTGAGACTGGAGGGCCTTAAACTGATCCCTTATTAATGCTATTGTGCATTGCAGTCACATTATAGTGCATCCAGTGCAGTGTGTTCCCATGCTTCACACCAGCCTCTACTAACTGTTTCTAGGATTTCCATGAATGAGTTTACTTTTTTGACATTTTCTTTTCAATTTAGGCGTGTTTTAAAAAAAAATTTCTATTAAATTTAGATGTTTTTTTTTAATCATTTTCTTTTTCAATTTAAGGTTGTTTTTTTCCCCATTTATTTCATGAAAATTTCTCATGAAAAAAAGTGTGTTCTTCTTATCACTTTTGTTTGTGTAGTTCTGTAAAATAACACATCAAACACCAGATTATGACCCTAGGCGGTTATTGGAAATCAGGCACATTACATCCACATTTTCACGTCCACATTACATCCACATTTTCACAGTGTTACCCTCAGGCTACATACCACAAAAACACCCTAAAAGTGAAAAACATCTAAAATCCTCTCACACATATGTGCAATGAGTCCTAATGAGTGTATAACAACCATTGGACATTTTTTGATTCATATGAAAATTAATTTGGGCTATATAGGGTTAAGAACCACTGCTCTTCCGTAAAAGATTCAAGATCACAATGCAACAAAGTTTTGAGCACCTATGGTGCAGTAATGTTGTTCCTCTGTGGTAAAGATGACAAGAATGGTGTCTGCCACTGCTTAATGACACAAAGACCAAACATTTCAGTCTTACAAACCTGTGCTATTTGATTTTGCCTGACCTCCCCCCCCCCTGCCCCACACCAGGCACCAGACTACACACTACACACACCAGCTTGCCAAGGAGACGAGCACATACCTGAAGAACCTCGCACATCTGCCCACCCCTGTGTCCCAGTCAGAGCAGGTACTTACTTACTCTATTTAAGGGTAGAGCGTTCAGCCAACACCAAGTTGTCGACCATTGGGTCGCAGGGTAGAGCTCACCCTGTGCCAGCTCAAAGTTGGCACTGCACCGGTCATGATTCGGAGATTGTGGTTTTGGATTCTAGAGACTTTGACCAATTTGCTGTCAAATCATCTGTTATCATTATAAATGCCGTGCATTATTGTTTGATCAATAGAGTTATGTACTAGTTAAAGGTATAGTTGAGTCATTGTGTATGAAATATTTCATTCATTATCAAAGGTTCTCGCGGCATCAGAAGGTTTACCTTTAAATCCTTAAGGCCAGGCGTGCACCAGATTTTAGCCCCAAGCCTGGTGTGTCGCCGATTAAAAAGCCTGCATGCAGGAAAAGCACGTAGCCGGGAAAGCCACCCTGAAACAGGCTAAAAAACCCACACTAGCAGGGAAGCCGGGTGCACACGGGGCTGGAAAACTCTGGTGCACGCCTGGCCTAATGGGGCTGAACGGTAATCACGTTTAGTTAACTAGTTTGGTCTCCAAGCAGGCAACCTGTGTTTGAATTCTGTTGGGGACTTTGAACATGGGTCGTGTGGACAGTTTATATGGGTATCCATCGCCATCCATAGGAACCACCTCATGTATGACCGAAGTGTGTCGCTAGGGGTGAAAAATTCAAGCTCAAACTCAAACAAAGTTATGTACTAACCCTAGGCATAGTTTAGTTTCACATATGAACTATTTTATTCATTTTTTAAGATGCATTGTTACGTATGAGGTTTTTACTTATGCAATTAACACTGTTCCACTGTTTCAGAAACAATGGAAGATGCAGAAGGAGCGACTGACAGATGAGTTCAGTAATGCATTGAAAAACTTCCAGACCACCCAGAGGACGGCTGCAGAGAAAGAGAGAGCCAGTGTACAGAGGGCCAGGGCCCACTCTGGCCTCAACAAGGTAGGAGAAACATTCATTCTTCAGCTGCGTTAATGATTCATATTTATGTGTTGTTTAGTCTGAAATCGACCCTAGGTGCCCTACCCACTCTGGGCTCAACAAGGTAGGAGAAACATTCGTTTTTCAGGTGCGTAAGTGATTCATATTTATTTAGTCTGAAATCAACCCTAGGTGCCCTACCCACTCTGGGCTCGACAAGGTATGAGAAACATTCATTCTTCAGGTGCGTAAATGTTCAGACTTTGATACTTCACATTAGTTTTTGTTCTGCACATCGTGAAGTAGATTCAACTTTGTTTCCATCCTTTCGTCCTTCTTGCATCTTTCATCTTGTAACATGGATCTGATATGAATTGCACATTGTCAGTTTACCTTCAATCTACAATGTTTTAAGTATTGTTGTTGATTTGTTGCGAGCCAAGGTGTTTTTCACTTTTATCAGCCAGTGTTCGTTTGTTTAGAAATACAGGTACAAACCCAGTGCTATTTGTATCTGTTAATGTTGTGTAGGCTATGCTGTGGCCCAGCGGGTAACACGTTGGATTAACTTGTTTAGTCTCCAACCGGGGGGGCCTGGGTTCCAATTCTGTTTTGGACTCTGGATATGGGTTGTGTGGGCAGTTTGTATGGCTATCCACCCCTGTCTTATTTGAAATCGACGTTATAAAACACATATAAAACCCATCTCTTATATATAGGCCTACCTATTTGTGTCAATAGTGTTGTGCAAAAAAAGTTTTGTGTCTTCCCCAGTCTCCATTTGAAGATGAGCCCTTCAGAGACCAAGATGAAGGAATGGCTAGTGCAGGGTTAGTATGAGAAAATAGTGTTGTGATTTAAATGTATGCTAGTGTATGAGACCTGGTGTTTTTAATGTGAGTAACAAAATAATTAATACAGCGTGTTTCCCTGCTGAACCATAAGCTCAAAATACAAAAAAAAACGAATTAAAAAGTTGACGACTTAAAAACATGTGAAGGCTACGTCATGAAGTCTCAAGAAAGAATCAAATCCTCTAACTATAGGCACTGATGACATGCAAGCTGTAAGAAGAAATGAACAGAGTCCAATATTCAAACATTGATTTTCTCAAAAGTTTAAAAATGTGACCCTGGTCGTTCTCTCAATGGTACCTTTATGTGTATCAGTTATTGTATTAAATGTATTCCACCCGTGTCCTCCTCCCACAGCTTCTCCCAGACGAGGCAAGTCCTGCAAATGGAACAGGATGTGGACCTAGAGCTTATTAAGGAAAGAGAGGACGCCATCAAGAAACTAGAAGTATGCTCTAAGTATTGTCTTGTCCAGGCCTTGTCCATCCACTCTCAATCTCCACCCCTCTCTCATTCTAACTGTTTTGTCAAGGCCATGTCCATCCACTGCTGGATGTAACCCTCCACTCTCAATCTCCACCCCTCTCTCATTCTAACTGTTTTGTCAAGGCCATGTCCATCCACTGCTGGATGTAACCCTCCACTCTCAATCTCCTCCACCCCTCTCTCATTTTAGCTGTTTGTGGCCATTTTGGTTCCTTCTCCTGGCTCAATGTCATCTAACCATCTTGTTTGGGTGTCCTCTATTTCTTTTGTTGCTGGGTGTCCATTTGTTGCCCTTTATTATGGCAACATGTCCTGCCCCTTTCTGACTTTGTTTGGCGATATATCATACTATCTTAGCTCATTATTTGTCCCATTTCAAACATATTGTCAAGTTCTAGAACTATAGCATTCTACTTCTACACCCTAGTCAGTTCATTGTAGCACTTCAATGCAGTCTCAAGATATTTTCAGGCTTGCTGCCAATGTACGAAATAGCCACTATTTTTGGCCACTATCATACACTGAGGTCACCACTGTTTAGTGGTTTGCTTGCGTTTTAGAGGCGACAAAAGAATGCGATCTTCCTCGATCTTTGAATTAAGCGACAAACTCTCTATTGCGACATTTTGCCCTGGTCTTGACGATGTCGTGATAGCGGGGCTGTACTCTGTAATAATGATACTTTCATGTCTGACTGTATGTTTTGTTTGAATTGACAGAGTGACATCATGGATGTGAACCAAATCTTCAAAGACCTGGGCATGCTGGTCCATGAACAGGGGGAAGTGTTAGGTGAGACTTTTCCTCTTCTTACGTCTTATTGTTACAATCATTTCAAGGCAATAGGTCACATCATGTAGAGAGGACCTTGTTTATCTCACTCACTAGGACCGTAACTGGATTTTCATAATAATTATGGTGGACAACATTTATAGAGCACATTTCCAAGTTCTACTTCAAGTGTAGTGACTTCACAAAGCCTGTGTTGTAGATTATGTACCTTCTGAAATACCATTCTTCGGCTGACTTTGTGATAGACAAGATTTAGTGTCCAGTATTATCAGGGATGTATCTCCCATGTACTTGTAGCATCACATTTGTTCATCCATGCATGTTATTCTTCTCCCACTCTCAGAACTGTCTTGTAATCTCCTGCAATACTTCTCACAGGGCAATGAACGACTATATGGTCCGTTCTCTCCGGGCGGCTTCCTTTGCAGTGCAGATATCTGTTTCTTCTAATTTCCATCCATACATTTTAGCTGCATTCCTGCCATGTCTTATCAATAGGTGGTTGGGGATTACCTAGAATTTCCAACTGCTGTAAGTGAAGCCATGCATAGAGGCAAATGTTGACAATGCCATTTTTTAAATTTGTGTCACAGACAGCATAGAGGCACACATTGACAATGCCATTTTTTGTGTTTGTGTCACAGACAGCATAGAGGCAAACATCGACAATGTCATTTTTTTTATTTGTGTCACAGACAGCATAGAGGCACACATTGACAATGCCATTTTTAAAATTTTTGTCACAGACAGCATAGAGGCAAACATTGACAATGCCATTTTTTAAATTTGTGTCACAGACAGCATAGAGGCAAACATTGACAATGCTATTTTTTGTATTTGTGTCACAGACAGCATAGAGGCAAACATTGACAATGCCATTTTTTGTATTTGTGTCACAGACAGCATAGAGGCAAACATTGACAATGCCATTTTTTGTATTTGTGTCACAGACAG
>JAUELK010219005.1:0-10363 GCA_031471215.1 Gastropteron pacificum | reverse complement strand
ACACACCAGATGTTACAATACAGTGTATAAAAGCATGATTTTTTATTCATGAAAATTTAAAATCTTTCTTTAAAATATACCTACTCCATTGATGATCTCCCTTGTTTGATTTTATTTTGGAGCTGGTTCATCTTCTTCCTTGTGAGTGACCACAATCATCATCAAGTTGATTATTCTGTCTCTATGGGGTGGCATGTGTTTGTAGTGGATCATAGGGTTTAATTTTGAATTTTGCCCGGACAGCAACCATGACTGGTCTACTCTTGCTCGATTTTAAACTGCTTAGGGAGCTTTAACTCATGCAACATGCACAAAAGTACACCTACAAGTTTATCATCCTTATCTGAGAAGACTAGGTGTTCGGGACCTCCTATCAAGGGGTCTGGGGGCTGAAACTTACTCAAAGAAAGTGAACACCAACTTTCAGCTTGCATATATGATATGGTGAATTCAGACCTGCGACTCCATTGTCGACACCTTAATGTTGGCTCAATACTTCACCACTGTGCTAGGTTCATTCATGTCTATGATTCTACTTTATATCGTGTACCATTTTCACAAACTTCTCTCTCTCTCTTTTAAAAAATGTATTATGCCAGATATCTCAACTAATTCTGAATTTTTTTGTTCTGACTCCAGGCTGGACAGCAATGTGGAATCTCGCACAGAGGAATGTCTTCCCCTGCATCAGTTGTACACTTACTACACAGACTTGTGCCAGGGCCAACATTGGGATGTGCTTGACTTGCCAGAGTTCAAGAAGGTGGGGGCTGACTTTAACGAGAAATTAACTGGTCGCGTTTGGCAGGTGGCTGCTTAGGGCATTGTGAATTCTTAACTTTACTTGACGATTCATTATAATCGTCAAACAATTACTTGTTGAATTGTTCATGTTGTCCCTCCATGCCATTTGGGGTAGCTTTCCGGTGTAATGAATAGGGAAATTGAATATAATATATAAATATATATATATATCATATATGTTCATCACATCAAGTTACATTCTAGTGATGTTGTCTGTATTGGTTGTTCAGGTGATCAAGACCAAGTATGGCAAGTCCATGGGGTTGACAGAGTCCTCCGTACTGAAAGGCCTCATCAAGGAGAGGAAGCTGAACAAGGAGAAGAAGAAAGTCCTGCATGGGGTCCGCATGAAAGACGCAGTCCATGAGGCTATCAAACACTATGGGAATCCTGTATCCTTTTGTGACACTAAAAAAAACTAAGATTAAGATACTACTTAAAAGGCATTTGGTTGAAGGAACAGTAGCTTCAAACGATAATTATAATATAGCAGCGTGTCTTCAATGAACTAGATTTGTAATTTATAAGAGAGTAGATAGAAAACTTTATGGAGGCATACAAAACAATGTTGTAATGATGTATCAAGTAGATGATTGTGACTATTGAACAAGAGATAGAATGACATTTGATTTTTCATTTAGCTTTGATTTTGAATTATAAACTGCCGTAGTATGCACAGGCAACTATTAGATTTGATAATGATAAGTAAATTAATACAAGATTTCAGTCTAAAAAAGGCTTTGAGTCTTTCTCTTTGGCCATATGCCTATGCCACATGGAAATGGTTAAGAGTTCTGTTTTCTTGCTGTTTACCAGAGGTTTATGTTAAATGTCAGGGGATGATGGGAGTAGCTGATCTTTAAGGTCTTATAAAGGGGGATTGTGGAAGAGGAGATGCATGCTTGTCCTAAAGTTGGTTACCTTTTTCGATGGTAGTCATGAAAACAAAGAACAAAGCAAAGTGTATAGTGCCTTGACAGTGTTCCAGACCCAGGGTGTTAGGTTTTGGTCCCTGAAACAGTTCATTGGCACCAAGTACCCAGCCTTCCAAGTGGACGTGAAGCGCAAGATGTTGAAGAGATCACTGGAAATGGGAGTGGGCTACGGTCAGCTAGAACTGGTGAGTACACAGTGATTGCTTACTTACATGTATATTATAGTGAATTGTTCATGTGTGGAAATATGTCATGTCATGATAAGATAAATGTGTTTCCCTCTAGTCACCTGTCAGCATCATCGTGTTCACTGCCACACATGAAGATGCAACAATTTGTCTCCACTTTCCTCTGTTCAGACTGTCTCTGGAGATTCTTTGTAGTTTCAGTCCAAGAAATTTACGTAGTGAGCTGATGTAGGAGGCTATTAATGTTATTTCAATTGAAGTGTCTTGCATGAAATGATCTTGTAGATTCCATGAGTCCTGATCAATAAACATTAATCATGAGCACCAACAAAACTTGTTTTTTTCAATGGCTAGGTGCCATATAGCTCACTAGAAGTTAGAAGGAACATATCTGTTTCAGTTTAACGTTCATCACTAGTTTATCACCACCACCAATTTACCAATTATCTCAAATGGTTGTAAATAAAGTTTGTCGCTTGAAAGTGTAAAGAAAAAATCTTCTACCTCTACCATCTCACTCTTAATTAATGAAATGGAATCATGATTCTTTCGCCAGGTGAAGGGCATAGGCATGGCTGGTTTCTACAAATTAACTGGGACTGAGGAATCCTCCCAAAAGCAAACAAAGGCTAAGGAGAAAGAGGTGAGTCCACACAGAATTTAAGAAAAAACAATTGTTCATTCTTTTTTTTATACATCACAGTTTTGCCTATTGAGTCAGTTGAATCTTGATAATCCTAGCCAGTGTAGTTTCCTTCTTACTTTTAATGAGTGGAGTGTCCATTTTGACTTACATCTTTGTCTCAATATAAATAAGCCCTGTTTTTCACCGATGCAGTGCAGTTGGCGCAAGAGTGGCACCTATCTGGGTTTTGTTTTTTTGGGGGGTGCTTGAGTAATGGTAATGACCATAGCAGGCCTGCTCTTTTCCAACTGTCTAGGGTTTTTTGATGCGTGTAGCACACACTAAGTTATAACATGCGCTGATTACCCTGACAGTCGTGTACATGTAAATCACAAGTACATTGATCTTATAAAAGTACAAATATGTCTTGCTATTTTCATGCAGAAATTGACATGGACTGATCAACACTCAATGTTATTTCAGAACGGAAAAAAGGGTGAGGACAATGGAGAAAAGAGCAAGGAGGAAGGTGAAGACAGCAAGGAGGAGGGTGAAGAGGATGGAGAGAAAAGCCAGGAGGACAAGGAAAACAAAGAGGAGGGAGGGGAAGAGAAAAAGAAAGAGAAGAAACCAGGTGAGGAGGAAAAATGCTCAAGTGAAACTTGGTAGTGTTTAATGCTTTCACAAAATTGTAATTTTCTGAACTTCTGCTAGACATTCCAAATTCAATGTTCTATCAAATGCATATTTTATGTAATTACCAACATACCATAGCCATGACAGAACTGTGTTGTATGGATAGATTCAGTGGTCTGATCAGGGGTGAAAGTTGTCTGGCATGTGCCAGAAATCCGGTTTTTAAAAACTACCAGCAATTTTTCAAAAATGAGGAAAATTAGGAAAGTATTGACCCATTTTCCATATATCAGGATGGTAACTTAAAAAAAATGTCTTGCTCTCCTCTGCTTTCGCCCCTGTGTCTGATTCATAACTCCTTTTGTTTGTATTTTCAGTGAAGTACCGACCTGTGGAGTACTCTAGTCTGTGCCATGAAAACCCTGTTCAGATTGAGGACACTTTCCCACTTGCCATTACCTATCAGTCAGCCCCTAAGGTGGCTGGCTTGCCAAAGATCAGGAAGTACATTGCTGCCAGATATGGAGAGGAAGTCACAGAGAACAGGTGAGGCACTAGTTTGAGCAGTTTTTGTGAACTGAAGCAACTTCTGTCCAAGATTTTGTTACTAACACATGTGTGTGCCTGATGGGAATAGGGCTCTAAAGAAGGAAAATGGACGTTCTGAGTTTTCATTTGTTTCTGAAACTACAGGATCTGCTCTTAAAGCAACTTTTTACAGATTGAGATTGAGCCTAATCTTGAAAGAGGCCAAAACAAAGTTAGTGTTTTTCTACAAATTTATTTTGTTTCACATATTATTAACATTGATTTTTTTTACTATAAAAATAATATTGAGAAAGTTGAGTCATCTTGAAATCCTATGGATCAATTTATTAAGTATATATGCATTTGTATAAAATGTAACGATTTACTTCATTATAACCAATTACTTTAATGTATTATTGTATGCATTTGATAATAAATCTGCTCTCTTGTTCTGTGTCAATCAGATGGCGACAGGTGATAGAGCGAGGCATTCAGAGTGGCTCGTGGGAGCAAGTGTCTGGCTCTGGGCTGGGGGGTAGCATTCACCTCCTCATGGACGACTTCAACCCCAACTGTGAGTGAAAAACCCTGCAATACTCACACACTTTTTCTTTCTAAACAGAGCTTTGAGTGTGTGTGTTGTGTGTGTGTTTGAGACATGTTTTTTGTCTTGTGCTAACTGTTTTTTTGAAATTGTACAGCCTTAGAGCATTTGGGTGGATTTGTGCGCTATTTAAATAAATTATTATCATTGTCATTCTAATGTACAGTGGCTTCCACATGAGGTGAACTTGCTTAAGATATAATTTTGTTTAAAATAAAACTTTTCGTTCTGTCCAGTTTTGTTTTTTTCTAAGATAGGAGGATAAAATAAACCTTGATTAAGAGAAAACTTTTTTTCTGGTTCTAAAGATTTGATCCATGGGTGAAAGTTTACCGGCTTTTAAAAGTGAACTTCAGGATCTTGCCGGCTTTTTGAAAAGAGGGAAAAAAATATGCCGGCTTATGGCGTGTTATTAAATTGTACAATTATCTTTTCTTCTTCTTCTGGTGTTATGTTTCTGTTTTGATTGTTGTTTTACATGGTACATTTTACATTGGTTTACTAGTTTACTATACTGCTGTGCTGGTACTTCAGGCTGGCTTACATTTGGTTTCATCCTTGCAGGCTTTTTGGTCTGAAGTTTTCAGGTTTCAGGCCAACTGGTCTTGGCAAACTTTCACCCATGATTTGATCTTATGCAGACTCCACAGTTTTTGTTTAAGATTCTAAAGTTTCATACCATATGATATAGAATACTCTACATACAACCTTTTGGATCTATCTAACGAATTGTATTATTATTATGCGGCTGTGCATCATGTATTTCAAATTCAGTTTCCCTACTATAACCAAATCCTTTCAAATATACCATGATAACAAATGCTTATTCTGTCACAATATCAATAAAGTAATTCTTGTCACTTTATACATCATTCATTGTACTCATGCAATTTTAGTTTTTGATGCCTTTGGTCTATATGATCCGGACAGTGTACATGTGGTACTACTATATTAGTAGAGGCTAATTTTTAGCAATAATTGAATTTGTATTGATACTGATACCAGCCCATGTTTTTGGTGTGTAGCTTCTCAGATAGAAGACCAGGTGTGTGCAGCGGTGATTGCGTGCCATGAGCCCAAGTCTGCGTCAGCCAACCAAATCAAGAAGTATGTGACCAAATACCATCCAGACTTCAAGGTGGACCAAAAGCCTGACAGGTTCAAGAAAGCATTGCTCAGAGCTGTCAGCAAACAACTCATTGTGTGAGTAACTTCATTTATGGCAGCATCTTGTTCTTGTACATAAGGGCTGTCCTTTGAGCAGTCTCTGCACATTCTTGTACGGTACCATTAATTGTGGAAACTGATTAGCTCAGTATTTCTTTACATGAATATCCTTTATGCATTGTCTTCTGAAAAGCATTTGTGTTCTTGGAAAGCTTTAGTGATTTCACTATGTCAACTGTTTCCTGAAAGTAGTGAATTTTTGTTTGTAAACATTTTAATGTGTTAGAAAATTTGATTTTGCCTTGTCAAATACTTAGCTTATTCTTATAAATTATCGTTATAGACACAGAGCATGAGGTTTTGTTGTTGTCCCCTCTTGTGTAGTAATAAATGAGGTAAAAGCTGTATAGTCTAGCTTGAATCTGACCTGATGTCTGGTCTGTCCTCAGACAAGTGAGTGGCTTAGGTGCCAACGGCTCGTACCAGCTGACCTCCCACTTCACACCCAGCCCTGCCATACTAGCTGGGGATGTGGAGTCTGAGGAAGAGGGGGACAGTGACTACAGTGTGGAGAAGCCTGCCTACGTCCCACGAGGCACCAAGTCCAGGGGGAAGCCAAAGGCTAAGGCCAGCACAGAACGCCCAGTGAAAGCAGAGCCACCGAAATCTCATGGCCGCCCCGTCAAGAGGAAAGCCCCGCAGGAAGCCAAAGTGACCCCAGCTAAGAAGGGTCGTGGTCGCTCAGCCAAAGACAAGAAGCGAGATCTTTCACCTCTGACAGACGAGGAGGAGGAGGAGGAAGAAGAGCAGGTTGAATACACCCCCAAGAAGTCAAAGTCTAGAGGTGGAGGTGGGAAGCGCCAGTCAAGTCAGGCCACGCCATCCCCACGAAAGAGCCCCAAGAAGAAAGCTGCCAGTAAGAGTAAGAGCAAAGATGAGAGTGATGCTGACGATGAGGATGACTTTGTTCCAGAGTACACACCACAAAAGTCCAGGTCAAGGGGCGGGGGGCAGGACGGGGGTGGAGGCGCGTCGCCCAAGAAGTCTGGGAGGAGTGGAAAGAGGGGAAGAAAATAGATAACAACAGACTATCGGGATGGGCTGGTGGGATTTAGTTCAATGTGTTCTTTAAAGTCCTGAACCAATGAGCTGATTTTTTAGACTGGTGTTCCAATTTATATACATAAAAAGCTTTTATTATTTACTTTTATTTAGTCATTCATTACAGATTTCTTTGTCATTCATTTTATTATTGTCATTAGATGTTTTCATTTGTGTGCCTGCCTGGGATAACCGCGGTTAAGACGCAAAATAATGATTTCCCCATGTTTCAATTGTTTCTAAATCTACAGGATATGATCTTTAAGCTACTGTTTACAGATTTCAATTATCGCTATTGGTTATTTTTAAATGATTTTTTTAAGGTGCCAACCCGTAAAACCCATGAACTGAGAAAAACAGCTTTAAAGATTGACAAACATTTTCAACAGGAAATCTGTTTTTTAAATGAAAGGGTGTACTGACAACGACATCGCTACAGCCTTTTTTACTTCGAATGAGCAAATTATTTCATTGGAGTTAGGTTATCTAGACGTTGATATGGACTAGATTTAGAAAAGTAGAGTTCGGAATGCTCTTTTGTAGATAGGATGACGCTAGATCTACTAGACTAGGCCGACGATACGAAATGCGATTTTTTCTTGTGTTATTGATACCACTTTGCAACATCTTGACAAAACTGACATAACAATGGCACCGGACCAGCTGAAGGCAAACTGGGCCAAGTTTTGTCCCAGTTTTTAAGTCAGAGATCTTAAATCTATATTTCCATTACTATCTTAATGTTTTAATTCAAGAAGCATGTATTATAATATTATCCCATGTATATAAGTAAAAAACATTTTGGATTAGATCTACGTGGCAAACTTCGGCTTGTAATAGTAAACTCTTTGTTAACTCAGATGCATCTGACTCGACTTGGTTCTTCGGCTTTTAAATAAAACGGATGACTTCGAAATTAATTCGCATGTAGCAGGTTCTTCTCGCAAAAGAATTTGCTAGATTATGGTATGCAACATGGCCATATTACGTCTTTTTTAGACTAAAAAACAACGAGGCGAAGTGGAGTTGGATCTAGATCTAGCGCTCAGCTTTTCACTCGCCGATGGCGGCCGGCAGCAACGATGATCATGAAATTCCTGAATCGGATGACCACACAATAAAAATTAATTAAAAATACTTAGACCTATCTTTCAGCGCTCAAATTTCTTGAGACGAATCTTGAAATGTGTCTCAATTGGTTTCCATCATTTTCTCAATTTCGACCCGGGACGCCAAAACTGACTTTGAGAGGCTTTATCTCGGAATCTCAAAATGCGTTTTAAACGCGGTTATCCCAGGCAGGCACACATTTACATTCAATGTCTGCATGTGTGTGGTGGCTTCATATTTCTTCATAAAATTCATAGATCTTGTATGTCTTTGCACCCAACCTCCGACAAAACCAGTAAGACAACATCCATCTACTTGGCGACAATGGCGACGTGGACTGAGAAAGTATTTTTAAAATGACGACGGAGAAAGGAGAAAGATACAGACTAGCTTTTTTACATAACTCCTAATGTTTAGTATTTTCAGTTTTTTAAAGTACAAACAAAGGATTGTATGCTTAAGAATCTTTTAAGATTTGATTTTTCCGTGATCTAAACTTTTGTATATTAGACAGCGTTGATTTGTGTCTATGGATGGATATCGTGATTTTGTACAAGTTATGAATCTCTATACACAGAACTCTCAAAGTTGGTTCTGAGTAATATTAGTATTAGTTGTAAAAAGACATGCATTGAAAGGGCCCAAACTTACAGTCACTTTTCTTTCTCGAGTTTCCCACCCCTAGCGACACAATTAGGTTATATATGAGGTGGGACCTGCATTTTAACGACTGTCTGCAACAGCACAGGGGTGGATAGTGTTATAAACTGCCCACTTTACCCATGTCCTGAATCCCCAAGAGGGATTCAAACCATTTTGTTCCTGTTCGGCAACTGCATGGCCACCAGAGGTTAGTGAGCCAGTTAAATCAAGTACCTTACACCATTGACAAATACAGAAGTGCTTTTTTTTGTAATACCCATGGGCATTTTTAAATTGAAGTAAACGAACAGAAAGTGCTTTGTGAGGGCTGTGAGTTATGATACTGGCTACTGGCATTCTACATGATGTAGTTATTTGATGTCCATGTCTTTTGACTATTTGTCATGATTGACTAAAGTTAATAAAGTGCAAGTGGATCACTATCACTTTAAAGCTGCCGTTTGTTGTGTTCATGTATTTGGTCGGATATTCATTGTGTAAACAAGAGAGATGATGTTGGAATTGATTTGATTTGACGTGAATGAGAGGCATGTAATAGATTTTTTGACTGTTTGACACACTACATATGGTACCACAAGTACAACTGTATTACAATGGTATGATACTATACTATACAGGAAATAATACCAAATGCCCTTTTTCCAAATTGATTGTAATGCGCAAAGTAGTTTGATCAATTTATGTACATTGATGAAAAAAATGAAATCCAAGTCACTTTTACAGAATAGCTGTGCTGTATCATAATCATAGACTTGAACTGGCATAGGGAAGTCAGCCTTACTATAGCTTGTTGTAACAGCAGCAATGGTGGCCTTTAGGCATCGATGTGGCACCTTTCCCGTAGAGTGATTTAACTGAGATTTTGCATGTCACTCTGAACACAAAATCACCTAATTGAAATTAATCATTGTCATTGATATAATATGTATTCTAAAAACCTTACACCTACACTCCATTGCATAATCAAACTAGAAGTATGGTTAGCAAAAAATGCATAGATACCATGTGCTACAGGAGCACACTTCTTTTCACCTACTATATTATAAGTTTGTGGCACACTGAACGGCAGGGTTTGGTAACGATTACAGTAACGAACAGTAGTTAGTAGTTTTTGGTAGTTTTTAGTGTAAAGACTACTCATCTTAGGCAAGTAGTTTTGTCAGTAACTAACTACTGATTGTTGTTAGTAGTGTTTTACTAGATCTAGTACTAGTAGTTAAACTACTAAAATTCTCCTGTGTTTTTTTTATTCCAACATTGTTTTTCCTTTTCAACCATTAACCCAGGGACCTGGATTAAACTTTGTTGAACCCGACAGGTCGGCATGCAACTCATGGTTATTAACTGCTCATGCTCGCTAGACAACGAGGCTCAGCATAATAAGGATTAGGGCAATACAATTATGGATCAAATGAGTAAAAAAAAAGATAATAAAAAAAAAAGAAAATGGCATCTATACAGCGCTTTCCCCCCGGAGAGCTCAAAGTGCTTTACATATTACTCCCCCGACAGCATACAACAATAGTACACTACAAACATTGAACACAAGTACAGGCAGACTGTGAGGCGTAGAAACATGCCTACAGCTGGGTACCCCTTTTATACCTGGGTGGGGTGAAGAAATGGTGGTAAAAAAACCTTTCCCAAGAGTTTACGGATCTCGCCCCAGTCTGGGCTCGAATCTGAGGTCGTTGGTCCAAGAGAAAAACACCAGTAACGCTGTAACTACAGTAACGCCTCGACCTGCTCTGCTCACTAGCCTAGTACATGTAGTTACTAGAACTAGTAGGGCTTTCGGTTTTCATTCTGTGTCTTTTAAAGTACCGGTAGCATGTCATTACTTTTTGTTTTTGGTGGGGTGTTTTTTGTTTTGATTTGTTTTTTGTTATCTCTTACTGTCGGGAGTCCTCATGGTGAGGAGCAATACGCAAAAACTATCTAATGTTATACTTTGATCAGCCGTAGTGCTTGAACATGAATGAAGACTTGGTGATACATGTAG
>JAUELK010218994.1:0-10363 GCA_031471215.1 Gastropteron pacificum | reverse complement strand
AAGACAAAATTTCAGTAGTTTAATTACTAGTAAAAAACTACTAAAAATTAGTAGTTAGTTACTGGCAAAACTACTTTTTTGAGACGAGTAGTCGTTACACTAAAAACTACCCAAAACTACTAACGATTACTAACTACGTTTCGTTACTGTAATCGTTACCAAACCCTGCATATAACTCTACATGCCGGAGACCCGTCTCTCTTTTTTTTTTCCCCTTCTAAGGGCCCCTCCACTAGTTGCGACATGATCATTAACTTTGAGAAGGTAAAGATTAGGCATCATCTAGTTCCTTGATTTTGACTAGGTCTATTGACATTGACAGAGATAGCCCATCCAAGTGTATATATATTCTGAAAGATAAAAGAATCAGATCATATACTAATTTTAAGTACTGATTTCTCATTGCTATTTGTTGTGGACCAGTGGCTTGGTCATAGGGCTGGTCGTCTTTTTCGCACCCCTCTTCACTTGAATTTATAATCTTTTCTTTCCCCCAAACATGGTTCAAAAATTGTTTATATCCTTGGGGAAAAAAACCTCCACCATGACCATCATGTCTCTTTACAGAGTACACGGCATGGTATATTATAGTGTATTCATTAGAAACCAATGACTCATGTTTGACTTCAAAGTTTTCTTACTAAATCCTGGTCTTCTCTAGATGTGAATCAACTTAAACAACTAAAAGCGATCTGTCCATTCTCTCATATAATATAATGCTTTCCTTTTCAAGAAGAGTATCATCAGTCCTTAATTGACTATCTTATATATTCAACTGTTGTTTCAGTTTTTTTTAACAAATTTAATTTTCTATTGAACAAAAAAAAAGATTCTTTAGAGGAAAAGGAAATGTATGTAAGTTTTACAACAAGCACTAACAATTTGTCATTTTACTTTAAAACTCTTCTCATTTTTTAACTCATTATTTTGTATCTCCTTCACAGATGACAATGGAAGAAAAGCTGAAATGGGAGCTAACTGGATCCATGGAGTAAAGCACAATCCAATCTACAAAATAGCTGATGAAAATAACATGCTCACGGAGAGAGAACTCCACCTAAACAGTAAAAACATCTACTTGACTGAAAAAGGTGAACAAATTCATGAAGGCACTGTGCAGAAAGTGGATTTTGCCTATGGTACCATGTTAACAGGTTGTGAAAACTATTTCCTATCCCATGTTCCCATTGATATCAACGAAAGTGTCGGAGAAGAGTTAGACCGCTTGATCCAGGACAAGCTCACAAATGTGGTTGGTGACGAGCGTCACGAGTTGGAACTAGTATATCATCAGCGTCGCCTCTTGGAGTGTTGTATCAGTGGCTGTGGCAGTTTGTATGATGTGTCGCTTTCACAGTTTGGGTCCTACAAAGAGTTACCGGGGAGACATTTAGTGATTCCTCGTGGTTTCAGTGCCATTCTGGATATAGTGCGGGAAGGCATATCAGATGAAAAGATCCGTCTGAATTGCCCGGTGAAAAAAATTAACTGGGGAGATTCCATAGGTGGACAGTGCCCAGAGGACATGGTCTCTGTTGAGTGTGAGAATGGGGATGTCTACTACGCCGACCATGTGATAGTGACTGTGTCCATTGGAGTACTGAAGGCTGCCTGTGATCGCCTATTCACGCCTGAGATCCCGGCAAAGAAGAAGGATGCTATCGACCACCTGGGCTTTGGCGTTGTGAACAAGGTAATCCTGCTGTTTGACGGGCCTGTCCTGGAGAAACCTACCCACCGTATCCACCTGGCATGGGACCCGACTGTGCATTCAGAAGACAATTTGAGAGAGCGATGGTTCCGCAAGATCTACTCACTCGAAGTGGTGCATGACAATGTCTTAGTTGGTAAGTTCGAGTGAAAGGAGAGATGTCTTATTAGTATCTGGCAGGCATAATTTATAAATAAACTGTTTATTTGATAAAGCTGGTAAAGTTTGTCACAATCTTTGCAAGTCTTTGAATCCACCATTGCCAGTAATGAACATGATTTGAACAGAACATAGGATATTTAGCAAAAGCTGTAGAAAGATTCTATATTATATTTGCTTTTGGGCCCTCATTGAATTAGATTCAATCTAGAAAATCACATTAATTTAATGAAACAAACTGTATGACTATCAACCCAATAAATCTTAGTAATTTGTTCATTGTGTGTGTGTGTGTGTGTATTTTAGGGATGGGTAACGTCTATGTACTTTGAGAGGCTTGTTTTTATATATATATAAATTCACTGCACCTTGCCAAGCACACCTATCAGCCATCAATCAGCATGAGACATTTCCATACTGCCAGGCAGAGAATGGCCAGTTGCCAACTTTTCATTGCTATTGTAATTGTGACCATTTTCAGATTTTAAGGATTTTATGGCTGCTTGCTTTAAAACAAATTCTTAAGTTTTGATTCCGACAGATTGTATATCTAAGGGAAACTGCATTTTTTTTCTACATGAAAATCATTTTGCTCTCTCTTCCTTGTCTTGATAAAGTATAATAATAATTTTGAAAAAATTTGCAATTTGAATGGCTAAAACTTGGACAATATATTATAGTTTCTGTCCATATCCACTGACAATTTAGCATCATAATTCAAGCACATGTTTGTTGAAAACTAGCAAATAATTTGTTTGACTATCCTCAGGGTGGTTGTCTGGGAAAGAGGCTCTGTTCTTGGAGTCTCTCACAGAGGACCAGGTGATGGAGGATATGAAGAAAGTTGTCAGCATGTTCTTGGAAGGCCAAGATGTTCCAAAACTTACCAAAGTTATACGGTAAGTGACGTTTAATTTTATTCAAGTTTTCATTCCAAAGATAAACACAGACAAAATTGACAAAATAGACATAGTACACAATCCCTTTTTTCTTTAAACATTAATAATTAGTGAGTCAGTACCACAATTAACATAGCTTAGTAGTAGAGTTAGACCTATTTTTACATGTTACAAGTTAGAACATTTTTGAATACCAAATTACCAAGTTCTCACACTCATTCTAAAGAATCTTTTTAAAAAGTCTGCATGGTGACAAAGTTAATAATTCATTAAAGAAATGGAACATTCATGTTCATTAAGGAACACAGCGGGGATTTTATAGTCAGCTTTTAAGCAGGATATATACACTGACTAACAAGTCACTATAGGCCCAAATGAAGAACTAAAGTATTTTTTAGTAAAATGTCCACCTGTTGCTATGGAGACGGTGGCCATTTTGGAAAATAGCTGAACAATCAATTACTTTTATAATCTCAAAAACCAACACAGACATGTTAGATTTTTTCAGTGTGGCATACTACAGAGCATGTTACATCAAGCTGACAGCATTTTGTAGCTGTAAGATGTATGGTTGATTTTTTTTTATGATAAAGTTTTGTCAGCTTGATACAACATGATCTGTAGTATGTCACACTTAAAAGACCTAATACATAGCTGTGTTGGTTCTTGAGGTTTTGAGATTATAAAAATGATTTCATTATCAAAATCCAAAATGGTCGCCATTTGGTGGATATTTAAAAAAAAAATTCTTTCAAAATCCTATATTGATAGTGTATTCAAAATATCATTTCTTTCTTGCTTAGACTCAGATGAAAACATCCCAGCCAGGTCCCTTAAACCTTACACTAGTCACTTTTATTTTGAAGTCTAGTCTATAACTTCATTTTATTGGTTACATTTAGATGGAACTTGCTGAAAACTAGTGCAGAATCACAAATTTGAGATTCTTTTCAATTACAAATGCTCTTATTATTGTTATTGTTATTTTCTCTCCTCACCAGAACGTCATGGGGTAATGACAAATACACCCGAGGCTCGTATAGTTTCATTGCTGTAGGATCCACTCAGGAAGACATTTTGAATCTCAAGCACCCTCTCGCAAAGAACTTGCAAGATAATACAAAAAAGGTGAGTGTCACCATCTGTAAATGTTCTTATACTTTGAAATTAAAAATGCACTTACTTAAATTAGAGCCACACATTGAATTTGAGTTAAAATATCTCTCCTTTCTCTAGTACCTGAAAACCCTCTTAAGTCCTCTCTTGATGCACACAGTGTGGCATGTTTGATGTGTCTAATCGCAATCAGTGCCCTGGCACATTATTTATCGACTATTAGGCTTGAATAGCACTTTCTTACAGTGGTTTTCCTTTGTGTGTGTGTGTGTAACATTGTAACACCCTAGTGCAAACATGATTGTATGGTCTCTATATTTGTATGTCTTTTTAATGGCTTATTAATATATCCCCTCTACCCCAAGGTAGTCTAGCTACACTTTGTTACCTTTTCTAATGCTCATTATTGGTCAATTATGTTGTTGTAGCCGGTGGTCCTGTTTGCTGGGGAAGCCACTCACCCTTCCTTCTACTCCACCACACACGGGGCACTACTCACTGGCAACAGGGAAGCTGCCAGAGTCTGCAAGTACTGGAAACCTGCAGAAGGTGAGGAAACGGACACTTTTTTTAAAAATTAGCTGGCAGCCCGTTCATATCCATGAACGCAGCCCGTTCATATCCATGAACAATGTAGATGTCTTCTAATCACGCCTGAAGTGCCTTATTGTGTCAATGTGTGGTCCTCTTGTTCAGCAGAAACAATACTATTCCAGATCTAGAGGAAACTAAAAACATAAGTCTAGGTCTAGATCATGTCTATTCAATTGGTTATTAGTAGAACTAGTGCAGAAATGGGCTGATCCCACCATTGCTTTACAAATACTTGTTTTGCCTTTCTGAGATTTGTTTTGCTTTGCAAACTTGTTTCGACCTGGCTATACTTCTCTTGCACTTTTAATACTAAGATTACTGATTAAATAGTTACTATCAATTTCCTATCTTAACTTGACAAAGGTTAGATTCAGCTAGATCTTGGCCCCGTTCACAATGGAAAACATCCTTTCCAATGCATGCTTTTTTTCCCGGGTATTTCCGGACGCAATCAAGCTTGTTTTTGTGTTTCTGCACCAGCTGACGCGATTTAACAGCCAATAGGGCTACAATTGTTTGAGATCCCCAGCAAGCGCCTGAGCGTGTGAACTAAAAAAAGGCCTTAGAAAAGTCTGCCTTGTATTATGAACATGGCCTTGTTGATGTCAACACACTAAATGCACACTTGTGTTCAATCGCAGTACAGTCACTGTTATTAGAAACAGTAGGGTGTGTATTTTCCAACCTTTGTGCAGTGCTGCAAATGTCACAATTGAACTCACATGGTTATTTAAATACAATGGCTGCTCTAAGAATTAAATTTTCGGTGGGCGAAACAACGCATTTTGGGGAAATTGAAGGCAAGCAGTTTGAGTGTATTTTTTTATTAAGAACTTGGCCACATGAATTCTGTAGACGCCTGCAAAGTTTCAAAGGTGTAGGTTTAGTAATAAAGGAGTTAGGGCACATAGCTTCCCAAGTCCAGTTTTATATGAATAGAGATGTATAAGAGTCAGAGAGATCAGTTTTATGTTGTAGTGTTCCAATGTGGATCAGAGGAATTCTTTGCCGTAAATAATTCCTTGCCATCAATCAATTTCAAGGATTGAAGGTCTTGCTCTGTGTCTGATAGTAGAGTAGGCATAATATTAATTTCCTAGATTGATATAGACAAAGTTCTCTCAACCATCCCTCTTTAAACACTTACTATTACTATGGGAAGTTAAATTAGATATTCAGCAAAATGAAATTTCTTTTATGTATAAGCCTGTGTGAAAACTCAAGATTGTTGAACATATTTACATTGAACATACATGTATTGATAATATACTTTTTCATGTCATTTCAGCATCTTCAGGCAAGTACTGTGACCTAGGGCTGAGTGACACAGAGGACACAGAGGAAGATGAGTCGTCTGATGATGAGGGCTTGTGTTTCATGTAGTAGTGCTGTCGTCAGCACGGGTCCCCCCCACCTGGACACACTCACAGACAATCAGGATCCAGCTACTCCTGGCCTGACTCACCCCTCCCACGCTTCTACCCATCCCACCTCCCTGTAGACCCACAGTAACAGCTGCAGTCTTAAACAAAAACAAAAGAAAAAGTAATGTTCAGTGCATTTGTTGACTGTCTCTTCCTTCCAACAATACAAGCATTCTTTGAGTGGTCTACACTGAAGTCCTCAGAAGAAGAAAAAATGAATCTATTGTACTGTCCAAGCATCATCAGGGATTCTGTGCTTGTCCATTCTTGAGTGACCCTCTGCTATACCATATTATATAACTGTATTGTTGAACCCATGAATGCATTTTTGTTATCTTCATAGTAACATCCAAAGTCTGAAGACAAATTTATATTCAATCATTCTATAAATTCTGCCATGGGCGAACTCATTGTTGAGGCTTCATACTTCATACAACTCCATCATGATCATTTATCAAATGTCAGGGTTATTTGTGGCCAACATGGAAATTCTGACTATCAGCAGGGTGTATTGGAAGGTTTAAGTTCAAACCCAGGACCTTGTTTACTAGGCTAACAATCATTTGTGGCAAATTCGCAAAATTGGGACAGATACATTTTTTTCTCTTAAGAACAAGATGGGGTTTGTATTTAAGTGTGACATTTCTCCGAAGTTAGTTGCTAAAAACAAACAAAAAAGCATTTGAATTAAATGTTAAAAGGGTGCAAAAGTCATCAGTAAACATTGGATTTATACTTTGCCTGCATTTTCTAAAGTTTTATATCAGCATTGAATTGGCCGTTGAGTTTATTTATCTTCAAGTTGCTCCAACAAACATGTCACTTCCTCATTCTCAAGATCACCAACAAGTGATTCATCAGTTAATTTATTCAATGACGTTTGTTCCACTTGATCCATCCTGTTGGTCACCAAACCTTGCCGGTGATTCAAGACCCGGTATCTCTTGTGTTCATGCAAGATGTGGAGATGGTGGCGAGTTCAAAATCAATTGTTGGAGGAAGCCTACACTGATTGAATCCGGCTATCTTCTTTGTCTGTAAGGCACTAAATGGATGCTAGATTTTGACTCATGACATTTTGTATGTTTTGTATAATATTACATGTATCATGGTAATATCACTATCAGTAAAATCATAAAATTACAACCTTGCAGTTCTTTCCATGTCATGTAACTTGTATAATGTTTCACAAATGCTTGTAAATGTTTTTGTGATAAAGAGAAAGTAATTTTGTATAATATAGTACTGATCATAGCTATGAATATGAAGATTATTGCTGTGTTAGTCCTTGGGCAGATCTGATGACCTTTGAAACGTTGTACATTGAATGATGTTTTTGTTGCAAACTATGCGAAGTTGCACCAATGAAAACTGACGTCAGAAACCTTGTGTTATCATTAAATTTATAGACACAGTTACGTCCCACTACCACCTCTTGATCCTGGCAAGCTTGTCGGACGACCATTGATGATGTGACTATACTTTTTTTTCCCTCTCAGTGTAGCCACCACAATGCTTTCAGCTCTTATTTAAACAAAGTACCTTGTAACATTACAATCTGAACTCATATTCTGTCCACTGTCTCCCAGCTCTTTGTATGGTGCTGTTTGAAATGGAAAGGGGCCAGAAGCTGGCATTGGGATATTGACTTTTAATTCTTTTGTTACCACTGTGTTTCAACCATCAGAAAACTTGTATGCTGTACAACTGAAAGTGTGCACTACATGCAGCTGATCTAGTCTCGCTGCATTGTGCATGTTCATTTAATTGAAGCTAGATATTTCCAGAGAACTCTGGAATGTATTTAAACTTTTTTTTTTTTACATGAATATATTCTGTCCAGGCTCATACCATTGAATGATGAACATTGTGCTGTTTGTAATATATTGTAATCTTTCATCATATAAGCCTATTTGCTAGGTCCTATCCAATAGTCAGGAGAATTTGTCATTTGTAAAAAGAAAAATCATGTCAGTCTTCACAAGGATGTATTGAATTTTGCACAGTGAAGAGTTCTCAACTTTGGTGTTTAGTCCTGCATAACATTGATACATACATATACATTGTATAGGATGATAGTTTGTATTCAGTGTCAGTGTTTTTTCCCCTTTCTCCTTTGACAAATCTTCTGATTAAAGACTTCATTCCAGAATCATCTTAGTTTCAGCATCACGGATACTTAACATTGGAAACATGTCCCAAAGCATTTCTCTGTCTATGGTTCAGATTCCTCCAAGAGTAGGTTATAATCAACCAATCTTGGCTTTACTCCAAGGATTCAAATCTGGTCTTAATGGCCACCAGACCATTTCACTTTGCAATGTTGGAAATGCCATTTTCAACATGGACCTACTGTGCTGAAACATATTTTACTGTCTTAGGGTGCAAATAGAGTGGATCCAGTGCCCAGTTTTTGCTGGAAAATAATGTCATCAATAGAAGAGAGCTAGTAGTGTTGTACAGAGAACAGAAGTAGATGGATCTCATTTTCAAGTAAAAAAAAAACTAGGCGCTGGATCCACTCTGTTTGCACGCTAAGTTGATTTTATTCATTATTTTGTTATCAGACTTCTTTTTCTGTCGATTATCTTTTTGAAAAGAACCCGTTATTTTTATCTTGTTTTTTTTGTTCATGGTCTTTTTTTTCTTGCACCTCATGCACCTCACCACAGACAAAATTGTGCTGTACAGTTCTGACAGTATTCATTGGCAAAGATGCGTGAAATAAACAGTAGTTCAATATTTCAAAACGGTTCATTTTTGGCAAGATCTGATAATTATCATATGTACAACTGTACAGCATCATGTTTCTTGGAGAATGATCTGTGTTTAAAAATTGGTCTGAAGAATATTCTTTGCTCTCAAAAACATTCTCCCAACTTGCATTGGCGTTGCCCTTACCTCTTTTCCCCTTACCATGCACACAATGGGTAAATGATGCACTCAAGAGGGTTTTCTTTGCTTCTTGTTTGTTCACCTCCACATTCACGTGAATCTTTTACAAATTTGTGAAAAATCTTACTTCAGAGGATGTAGTATTATGGCTTTTGTGTAGCATTTAGCGTGTTCAAATAAAATGACATGTATTCATTGTGTGTCATACTGACATTGACAAGTGTGCTCTCTCCCATTTAAGATACAGCAGGCTCATAGATTGATGATGTTTGCTGTGAGATAATACTGTTGTTTTAATAAACACACACCCCTTCTTAAGAACATTTTGTTTGGAATTTGAGGGTGTTTTAGTTACCAAATATGTCACGAATGAATGTTAGGCATTATATTTTAAGTAAATCATTTACTTTGATGTGCTTGCATGCACAGTTTGCATACATGTCATTCAGGGTGAAATTGGCAAACTTTGATACCTCCTTTGTGATGAGTTTACTGAATCAATTTACAATTAGATTGCCGAAGAGGAGAGGGGTTGCTTGTTGTAATTATTTTAACTTTCAAAAAAGAAAGAAAAAAAGAACCAGCTTCCTGTTGTCTTTGGACTCTGCCATGTTTGTAATAGTTGTAGAATGATTCTGATCTTTGTTCCCAGCAGTACTGTTGGCGATGTAATGATAAAAGCATTTATATTTTGTTTTAAGACAAAGTTGAGACACTATTATTAGTCAACTGTTTGATCAATCTGTCTCATGGATTGGTTAAATGTGATAAGGACAAGAGAACAAGTCCAGCATTTCTTGAAATTGTTGATATTGTCCGTCCAACTTTTTATGTAGTGTAAAAAGGGCCTTCGCATTTCAAGTCCAGTTCTGTGTAATTGTACCAATAGTTTATCAACTTAACATCCTGAGAGAAAAATAGATGTATTTTTTTTTCTCCATTTTACCAGTGAAGAGTCGCATGTACTGACTTAATGAGATCAAGTGGATTTTGTAGTGTAGCAGTTTGCTCATTCTAGATGTGCTGAGTACATGGACTAATGTTTCCAGGTCTAATAATTGTTGTTTTGCTTAGTGTCGTGTCTAGTCGTATGAAGAAACTGCATTAAGGTTACTAAAGATTGACCGATCCCTTTGATGATGTATCATGGTTTGTTTTGTGTGTGTGTGTAAATAAAGGGACATTGTCTTTGCATCAAACTTGAGAGTATGGAATGGAGAAAGATTTCGTATTTTGCTGAGACAAATCATGTCTTTGACAATCATTATTTAATCTTATAACCTTGAATGAGTTTATTAAGTTCTTGCATTTTAATTTTACACATCGTAATCTGTCTGCATTTTTCGTATGCCTAAATGTTCTTATTTTAAGTTCAGTTTTATTCTGTCGTCATGGTATGGTGAAATATGTTCACCCAGACTCAGACAGTAACTCTTTGCTTCAATAAAGTGTTTCTTGATTAGTTGGAACAGATATATCAGTAGGGAGAGTTTGCAAACACTACTTCTTAAGGAATTCTTCGCCTGCTTGTGACGTCACGCCCAGCGAAGGTAATTCCCACGAAG
>JAUELK010218983.1:0-10363 GCA_031471215.1 Gastropteron pacificum | reverse complement strand
GAGAGCTTCTGTGTTATCAAGGAAGTGGGTTTTATTCTTAGAAACATGGGCGCGGCCATCTTCTGATCTAATATTTTGTCTTTCCGGAAATTTCTGCGAATCTACTCACAATCTATGGTCGAGCAACGAATAGACAAAGACGGAAGTTCAAAGCAGGCCCCTTTCACGTTCAATATCTCATCTTATCTATGTGCTCATTGTATCTTTTGCAAGCGAAGCTGCAACGGGTCTTCTAGTATAATATAGGCCTAGAGAGAGGCAATGAGTGGGTGTGGGTGGGTGTTGTGTGTGTTCATATTACCCGCGCTATGGGACTGACCCAATTTCGCGAAAAAGGCCAGCTTTCATGTCTCCCTCTCTATGTCTCTAGTGAAAACACTTAGAGGTTTCTCTTTTTGGTTCAAGCGATTCCATATCAACAGAGTGCGAGATACCAATGGGTTTGTAACGACATGTTGTCTGTATGCGTGGTTCTGAAGTTTCATAATATTCAGCTACAAACATGTCTGGCAAACGCATTAAGACATTCCAACGTACTTTTCTTAACCTTATTTACTGAATGTAATGTGTGAACATTTTCACCACCCACATCGCATTTCTTACTGCACTGACACAATTCTTCACTCCTGGCCGCTATCGTAAGTGTAAAGTTATTTCAGTTTTCCCTGTTTTCCTCATTTTGTTGCGTAAAACGCCTGTGTTGTTATCATCTTTTTGTCTTAATATTTTTGCTTTTGTCGCTAGCTTCGTGCTATAATGTATAATGGTATTGAGGGAAGCTGTTCTCCCCCAACTAGGCAACTGGAAGTCATACATCATTTTTGTTTTGTTTTGCTTTGGGCAGATGCCCTTCACAGCCATTAGGGCCTCTTGAAACACCATTCTTAAAATCGACCCCTAAAAAGCTAAACCAACCTTACAGCACTGAATATAGATAACTGATGCTCTTGAACCTGTCTTTAAGAGACATCTGAAAACCCATCTGTTTAGAGCCTCATTCTGTGACTGAAATGCTTTTCAGATTGTATAGTTGTGTATGCATGTGTGAGTATTATTGTACATGTACATGGTATGTTAGTTTGTGAATGGAGCGCCTAGAGCCCATGTAGTGGGGATAGACGCTATACATATGACCTTCATTATTATTGTATTATTATTATTATTTAGTGGGTAGTTTGGAAATGATACATGCGAAGGGAAAAATAAAATATGATGAATGAGCCAACACAGTAAGCATATAGGTTGCTGTATAATGTGCCAGCACATCGTCTCACAAATCAAACTCTCCTTAGTTTATAAGTTTATAACCAAGGAATCCAATACTCACATCGTTTTCTCAATTTCCGGCTATTAGTACGTATAGTGACAAAGAATAGTATCCAACCTATTCCAAGTTACACTGGGTACGAGTAAAACATAGGTCTACCACTCCTATAGAATAGTAGATCCGATGGACTGTTTGAATAAACTAGAAAGATAAGCAAACGAGTTTCGCTCTATCTACCACCAGCCCAACGCGCTCTAGAGCATACTATTACCCCGACAGACTTAATTCATCCCGAAGCCATCTCAACCTCCTGGGAGGTGTAAGCCCTACTAGTCCTGCCGCCTGGTCGGCACCCATACCAGCATACTGACAAGATCTGTCACTGTCTATAGCCGGGTACCCATTTTACACATGGGTCCTGTGAGAATGCCTTGATAAAGTTCTTCACTTAAACCAACATTCAATTATTTGTACTCTAGACCAGGAAGTATACTAGCACCCATCTTTTCCCCACTTTTCTTAGTCAAAAGAGTAGACATGTCATATAGAAAGTGACAGCGTACGCTTACAAGATTGTATTCTCCAGTCTAGTCTACCATCAGTTTAAAAACAATGTCCTAGCTACATGCTACTGCTGTTCTGAATATGAATGTTTTGTTTAAAAAGAGAAGAAAAAAAAACCCAGAAAAAAACCCAAGCTCATCTTGGAGAGTGGATACTATAGACTGTTAAGATAACAAGATATCTAAAAAGAGGAACACGTCAATAGAGTAGGCATGTCATGTAGGGAGTAGCAGCACAGACCATACGCACAGACGGGACACTTGCCTATTCTAGCGTAGACAACCCCAGCGCGTCCTATGTGTACAAACAGTATATCTAGCGCAGCGACACAAAGTATAGTAGGAAAGAATGAGTAAATCTCACGCATGTTTGTCTGTATCTCGGTGCTAAAAGCCCTGGTGTGTGTCGGGGACGCGCTGAGGGAGGCTACGTTTATTCATAATAAACAGAAAGAGGCCAGTGTCCTGTGTCGTCGTCTCTGTTAGCAGAGCATCATCTCACAAATCAAATTCCCATCGTGTGTGTCTAACCAGAAAAGACGTCTGGTTTCGATCTCCGATTCGATCATACTCAAGTCTGCTTAGCGCATCGGAGTTTTGCCGTGTACGTTATAATATACACGCGTGTTGAACTTCTCTGACACGACTTTCTAAAAAATAATCATGCCAAATACGATCTGATAAGAGAGTTCACTGTTATCCAACAGGAGCTGATATTATTTCAATGCCTTTTATACTTCCGTGTCTATACACATTTAAGTGCGTATATGATTACACAAGTCTGTTTTAAACCGACTATCCTGGTCTCCCAATCTGAGTATCAATAATACAATAGATACTATATATCATTTATAAAGCGCTTTCCCCCACTCTACGGCAAGCTCAAAGCGCTTTACAGCCACTATTACCCCGACAGACCTGATGCATTCCAGAGCCTTCTCAACCTCCTTGGGGGCATGCTAGTAGTGCTGCCTTGGTCGGCACCCGGCGCTCATACCAACATACTAACAAGATATTTCAAGGTCTATAGTCTGGTACCCATTTTACACCTGGGTGAGGTGAGAAAGTCGTGATAAACTACATTTTCCAAGAGTACACCTGGTGGTCAAATCCAAATCGAGTCGGCACGGCCGGGGATCGAACCCCGGACCTTTGACTCGTAAGGCCAACGCTCTGACCACTAGACCACACATTTAAGTGTGTATACACAAGTCTGTGTTAAACCGACTATCCTGGTCTCCCAATATGAGTGTTACACGAACATTCTATTACCATGTACGCCTGGACAATGTATAATGTGAGAGTTGTCTATTTCATAAAAGTTAATACTTCCATGACAAGTAAATGCTTCCTGGCAAAGACAAATCAACTAACGTCAAAGAAACGTAGCTTGCTCACAATTTTTTTTTTTCAAATTTGTAAACGAACATCGCAATTGGGCACACTCTTTACTAATTCTCCTGTGTATAAAACATATAATAAATTAAAAAACAAAAAAAAACCAACCAATATCATTACAGGAAATAGGCATTGGTAAAAAGCCTATAATGAGGTTCATTACCACCTAATGTTCCTTTCTAAATTATAGAAATAAATGTTGAACGTACGTCATCAACTTTAAAGCGACGCTAATATAGCCAATTAAACATTATCAAAGAAAATAGACAACAAACAGTTTGAACTTGATGCTTCTTATTCACCTGTGTTTTTGGTTTAAATTACAATATAATGCAATGAAGCACCCCGGTTCCTTTGAAGAAAACAAAGATAATGCTAAGATAATTCAAAGAGAAATCGCACTTCCTGCTATTGCCTATAGGGAAATAGCATTGCGAAGGTAAGTGATAATTTTTAGAAGCCCCAGTGAAATGATATCTCGAAGGAAAAGAAAGTTGGCAATGATAACGCAATACAAAACGGAGGTGATAAGATGATATAAGAAAGGGAATTGTTATAAAATACTTTGAAGAATAGTTCTTATGAATATAATCTTTTCAAAACTAAAAATGTAGTGCAAGTATCTCTTGTCGTACGTTCAAGATTCGTATGGAGATGAAGGACTAAATTGAATTTACAAATTTGGTGATTCTCTCGAAATCCTCAATAGGCTCTTCAAGGAGTGTCGATGACGTCATCTGTTTGAACATATTGTTGACTTGGCACGATGATATCAGTCCAAATCCATGGAGTATACGTTTGTGACGTCAAAATTTTGATATGAACGGGGTTTTATTTTCTTTCTCTCTGTACCGAGACATGTCAATACGTTTATTGTAACCTCTTTGGTGCTTTCGGTAGTTTTGTTCGGTTTGAAATCTTTATTATGAGCAGGAAGAACACTTTGCGATGTTCCACCCCAGTTCAAAATCGTACTGTATAGTTCTTTTTAAAAACACCAGTATGGCTCTGGTATAATTCTGTGTGGAGGAGAGGAAAGGGCCGCGCGTTGACCGAATGGTTAACACGTTGGGTTAGCGAGTTTGGTGGCCCGGATTCGATTCCCACTAGGAGATTTTGGACACGGGTCATGTGGGCAGTTTGCATGGCTGTACACCCCCGTCCTATCGAAGACGGGCACTAAAACGTAGGACCCACCACTTAAAGGATTCAAAAAAGTGTCGCTAGGGGTGTACAACTCAACCATAAACAATTTAAAAAAAATGGTATGAACTTCGTGATAGTTGTCAGTGTCGATGGTGAGATCGTGTAACGTTCAATTCGATATATGTCTGCCTGCCGTGTACATGTCGATCGACCTGACTTGGCTGTAGGTCGACGTGCTGTGAATGTTCAAGAGTCTTCACCCTCTAGATCAGAATGCTCACTCACCTCGCTCTCTGTCTTCATCCTCTAGATCAGAATGCTCACTCACCTAGCTCTCTGTCTTCATCCTCTAGATCAGAATGCTCACTCACCTAGCTCTCTGTCTTCACACTCTAGATCAGAATGCTCACTCACCTAGCTCTCTGTCTTCACACTCTAGATCAGAATGCTCACTCACCTAGCTCTCTGTCCATTCATCGATGGTGCGGCGATCTCTACGTGGGCGTAACATGATATTGCGATACAAACAAAAAGTAAAGATGACATATAAAAGTGCTTTTCCTCCGGATAGCTCAAAGCGCTTTACATCTATTACTCTCCCGACAGGCTACTAACGCATACAACACATAACACACTACAAACATTGAACAAAAGTACAGGCAGCCTGTGAGGCACAGAAACATGCCTATAGCTGGGTATCGACTGAGCTAATCAACCACTACAAGTATAGAACGTTTTTACCCCAACGCGTTTTACATCGCCACTATGTTTGGAATTATACGAAATGGTATTCTTGAGATACTCGAATCCCACTGTCCTCGATCGATCTAACTTTGCTGAAGGTCGAGCGATATGATGCGAGTACCACCCACCCTCGCCCCCTCCTTGCCTCTTTCCCCCTATATAGAAAAAGGCTCACGACTATCCAACGCACGTATGGTTACACGCCAATATACGCACACCTCTTTCTCTTTCTCTATACTGAATAGGCTAACAACACAGGGCCAAGCAAAGTGTGTGCTGACCGCCGCTAGCATTATTACGCATTTCTAGTGTACTTATACCGTTATGGTAAGTTTCATGTCTCGTTTACACGACACGTCTCTCGTATTGAAGAGACATCCTCTACCAGATCAAAACTCTGACACAGCATTCATAGCTGTCCACTCCCTGTCGTGGTTCGGTCTTTGGGAATGCATTGAGTTTTTTCATGAGTTCTAGTTGAGGTTTTCTCTTCCTGGTGGCACAGATTAAATCGCATAAGATTTTGGAGTTAACCCGTTATAAATAGAGTAAAAGTTGTCACCAATTACCTGTGATAGTGGTCGCATGGTTAGAGTGTCTGTTCGGTGCGGATGGTGACTGGGGTTCGATCCCCACTCATGACAACTTTTTTTCTCTTTCCATTTAATACACCAAATTTACATATCATGTCTAGAATCTATGCTTTAAAAACAAACAAACAAACATTTCTATTCAATTTTCTAAACAAACTTGCTGTTGGCTTTAGATCTAAAGAATCTAGATCTAGGATTTCTATTCAACCAGTGGTGAACTGTCCGTGCGAGGACTGCAGACCCCCCTGTTCTGCGTCTTCGCACGGCTTATAAAGTCCGCCTTTTGGAGTTACGTGAGAAAGTCCTTTTCCGGCAGGAATGGTATGGATAGTGATACAAGGTGCCCACGTGTTCCAGGTCCAGAGACCACCACACGGGGATTTGAACCAGGTTCGTCCGTTTGGACGCCAAACGAAATACATGTAATCTTACGAGATAAACAGGGTATTCGGAATACATTTTTTAAAATGTGGTTGCTTTGAGATGCTTGAATCACAACATCCTCCCCTAAACATCAGCACCACCAAGAAGTGATAAAGAAAAGAAAACACCAGAGAGGTACATATTATATTGAGAGGTATTCAAACCAAAACAACAAGAGAGACAATTTGGAGGTAAATAAAGCTATTTTTGGGAAAAGACGGCGACACCAATATTGATTTAGGTGGAGATGGTTTATAAATCAAGTTGTGCTCGCCAATCAAGCTCTTATTCAGATATCTTCCTTTGGGCCGCCTCAAGATTCCAATCTCCGAACACGAACGGTTTTTGTTGCTGCCATCAACCGGCAAGATGGGGAGAATTACACGGTTGTAGCAAATCAAGCTGTAAAATGTGCATGCCCTTCCCGGGGACAAGAATCGATTCAGCCTCTTCCATCAATCTGAACCCATCATAATGGCAGGAATATTTCATAAATGCGTGCTTTTAAAAATCACTCTTCCTTGTATGGGAGAAATCTCATACGAATGGTTCCTTTCCCTTCAGTGTCTTGTGCCCTGTTTTCGTATTTTCGATTATTCCAAGCGCGCTATTTATTCGATGTTTTTTCTTCTTCATACACAGTTATGATGTTTTACATTGATTGCGTTTTTGTCATGGAGTTTATAATTACATATACATACCATTCTCATAAAGTAGCATACAAAATGTTCGAATGTATCCACTTTCAGAATTCGATAACATTTTGATTCATCTAACTTGAAGATTAAACTCAAAATGCAAATATCCGCTTTAAAAACAATAATAATATAATAATAATATAATAATAATATAATATAATATATAGCATTTATATTGCGCATTTCCATAATGCTCAATGCGACCTATTTGACCTATCCGGTGTTATTTGGGTCATACAAAACTTCAAGCTAACTTATTTCAGGACAAGTACGTGTAGATGGCTTCGGGTATAGCAGGTCGACATCTGGGAAAGATGTTACGTCAAAACATACGTCGCAGACGGTGTGTTTGGTTGTTTGCCTCGACAGCTTTCTTCCTATGTACACTGAGCTCTTTGTGTGTGCTCACCCGCTAGTCCGATGTCGTCATCGACGGGGTCCTGGAATCATCTTTGTGTGTGAGTGTGTTTTAGTTGTACACCCCAAGCTACACTTTTTAAAAGATCCTATAAGAGATGGGACCTACGTTTTAACACCCGATTCCGATAGGACGGGGGTGGGGAGCCGCGAAAACTACCCACGCGACCCATGTTCACAATGCCCTCATCGAGATTCGAAGCCTGGCCGCCCGCTTGGAGACTATCCACGATAACTCAACGTGTTAACAATTCGGCCACCGCGTTGCCCTGGAGCCATTCTGAAAACACTTTGGCTGAATCATGCCACATTGTGGGTACATGTGCTTCGATTGAGTGTACTACTCCAAGCACCGTCGCTAATCACCCGCGTCTCATCTGGGTGCTAAGCCATGGATTTTGAGTTGGACAGTTTACAGCCGTAGTCACACAATGTAGGACATAATTTCCGGACTATGAGCCTCACCTTCCGATTTTTCCCCGCCAAAAATGGATTTGTCCTAGTATATGCTGCACGGGGTTACAAGCTGCACAGAATTATGTACAGAAAATTGATTTGATAAGTATTATTATAAAATGACCCTCGTTAGATGTGTAGACACATACGAACATTTGTAATCACAAACGAAAATGTGCAGTGCGCCTTTCAGTGTTTCTACATCGTCACATGACCGGCTCATATGTGTTTGGACCTAGTCTTTGATCTGACTGTGTGTACATCTAACTACCGGTACAAATGAGAACGTGATACTAAAAAAAAAATCCCAGTAAACGCCGCACAGGTGTATATGGTGTATGGCCCGTGCAGATGGAAGAAAAAGTATCAGCTTATAGTCCGGAAATTACGGTGTACGACCTAAGGGCGTATTTCCAGTGGAGAAATACTTACACGTGTCTTGGAGTTTGAGGTTTACACCTCTAGCGACACGATTTGCGTGACAATAAGAGATGAAATACAATACGTATTAACGTCCGTCTCCGAAAGGAACTACCCAGGCGACCCATGTTAGACAAGGCATACCTTCTTTGTTACCGTACCTAAAAGATCCTAGTTAGGGTGCAAACAGAGTGGATCCGTCACACGTTTTCTGCTGTGAAATTACATCATCCATGCTCTTCCGTTCTCTATACAACACTACTTTCTCTATGCCATTAATGACGTCATTTTCCAGAGAAAAAAACGTGCGACGGATCCACTCTGTTTGTAGCCTTAATACGTGATTTATCATTGTTGTGTCCGAGTATGTAGTAAACGAAACGTTGCCTTCGACAGTAGATGTACAATGTAATACGAAAGACAACTTGTTTATTATTCCGGGCATGTTTCGTGACAGACTTAAGTAGACGTAAAACATTGGCATTGCGGCATCCGTACATTCACTGTGACAGTACACGTTTCTGTAAACAGCAAAGAAGGTCAAGTTTGGCAACATGTTAAAAAGTAGGAGTAACATTTCGTAGCTTGTATATCTTTGGCCCCCTGCGTACTGCAATAAAATGTTTGCCCAGTTAAGCGCAACGGGAAGTCACTTCCGGAAATGTAAACCCCGTAAAATTGCATCAACGTCAGCCGAGCAAGGGGTGAATTTGTCTAGTGCGCTCGGTGCCTAAGTGCGTTTCACACTCAAAAGAAACGAATGCAATCCCCGGACGTAAGTACAGACGCTTCTATGGAAAGGATACTATGAGCTGTAGTCCATTGAGAGTTCATCCGGTCTGCGTGTTTATCAAGTGTCTTGTCACGACATTACGATGCAGCTACATGAGCTTTCTGCATATAGGCCGAGAAGACAGAAAGGCCAATAAAACCTTGCACACCAGTGTTGCCAGAATTGTTTTCGACAACAAGCCAAACTGGTGCCAAAAGTAAGCCAAATTTTGAAAAATAACTTTCCCAAGTAATCAAACATGCCCTTCTAAACACATTCATTGAAGGCCAAATCAGAGAATTGAAGTGCCAATGTTAAAAAAACAATTGATACCCGGAAACTACTTTGTTCTGATCTCATATATTTCCCTTAATAATTGTCTCTTTTCCTTGCCATATAAAATGTCACGGGAAAATAACCCAAAAATAATGTTAAAATCCAAGCAAAAAATATTCAACATACAAAAATGAGCAGTTTATAAGTAGGAATCCAAACTGGCAACCCTGCCTTGCACACAATAGAACTAGGTCACGGACGACATCCCCAGCTGGGGGCTGGGGGGAACAGATCGGGCAAATGTCAAGGCCACCCAAACAGACTCCATATTGCCATGTCCTGGGGCTTCTTGATGTTCTGTGTGCTGGGCGGGCGGCTGTCGATGCTAGATTCGATTGTTCCGGCCACTACCTGTGGGACAAGGAATCGTTTCCCAAATCTAAGGAATCGATTTTCATTCGTTTTATATTGTGAATAATATAGATGTAAAGCGCCTTGAGCTCTATGGAGGAAAAGCGCTAAATAAATGCAATATTTACTTTTTACATTATACGGCATCATTCGCCAGCGCGGAAAGGATGGAATGATTATGTAAATTAATGCAATATTGTTGCTTTTGTTATTATTGTTATTGTTGTTCTATCCTTGAACGCTTGGAATTTACTTCAGCGAGGGGTCTCAAGACACTGCCAACCACGAGTAGCGGAACTAAAATCTAGAGAATTGGTTTCCCTAGAGTTCTCGTTTATAAAATTGCAGCACTAAAGTAAGAGGGTTGTATTCTATCTTCGATCACTTGATATTTCTTTCAATAAATCTCACTTGTTTTTTGTTTGCTTCTTGTGAGTAGTGACACTTGTTTAGTGGCTAGCGTTCGCTGTCTTTCACATCTTCCCCTTTCATTTGGACCCATTAGCAAACGTAGATTGAGGTAGCATAATTATCCGTAGACACATCAATCACTACCCCAAACCAACAAACAAGAACATTACACACACACACACACACACACACACACACACACACACACACACACACACACAAACTCCGCACACACACACACACACACGCACACACACACAGGCTTACATTATGTTATACAATCTTTCGTAACCCAACGTCTGATTAGAAACAAAATCTCTTGCAGTATCTGAACCTCTCACCTTGGTGCTTGTTCGAATGTTTAAAAA
>JAUELK010218950.1:0-10367 GCA_031471215.1 Gastropteron pacificum | reverse complement strand
ACTACACCACCCCCCCCCCCCCCCCCCCTTCAAAGTACAACAATGATCAGCACACAGCTGAATGCTGACTGTGTAAGCAGGTCATTTTTTCGTATTTTTACGTTCAGCCGATTCTGAGAACATAATACCGTAAAAAAGTGCCACGCCCCTTGACCACTCTTATAATATAGATATCTAGGGCAGAGAGAGAGAGAGAGAGAGAGAGACATGAAAGCTGGCATTTGGGGAGAAATTGGGTAGGCCTACCAGTAATATGAACCTACGCAACACCCACCCACACCCGCTCCTTGCCTCTATCTCTCTATATATAGAGAGAATGGCTCATGGATAACTACACACTTTGTAGCCCACATACCTCTATATCTAGATTAAGCTAACAACACAGGGCCGTCTCTGGTATGAGGGATGAACAAAGTATAATTATATACAAATACAAAATACATACATACTAAGCTTATCACCAACCTGAGGTACTTGTTGTTGTTGATGGGCCAGTCCTTTCCTTCCTTGGTCCACTTTGGCTCAGCGATGACTCCCCTGTGCACGCCGTACTGCCAGGGTCTGGAGAGAGGTTCGTGTCTGTCAGCAACAAGTGGCAACTCCTCCTGACGGCGCACCGGGTGGCCCATGTCGTACCATTTGTCAGTCCAGTTCTGTGTAACACAGGATAGAGTATCAAATAAATCAATTTAGGTCAACAGGGGAAAGATCCTTCTCGTTTTTTGCTCCCAAAGTGTGGAACAACTTGCCAGTCTCTTAGAGAAATAAATTCGCTGTCACTTTTAAAAAGCCCCCAATGCAGAACAAAAAAAAAGAAGAAAACCACTTCATTTTTAAGTGGTGTGATTTGAAAGGGACAACACTATTAATTGCTCTTCATGCAACCAGTACTAATAATATAGGCTAACAGATACTGTAGAGATAAATGTACACACCTGATGACCTGCTGTGCCTATTCTCCTTGTGTACTTCTCTGGCTCTTCACGTCTGCAAGTGAAAAATGAACACAACAAAGCTTAGGACGGAGCTTGAAATTTCATCAGAATAGGCTAGGCCTACTTTACAAACATACTTCATGATTCAATGGAAAATTAAGTAGCTTCACTCTTCTTTATTACATTGTTATTGGACATAGCAGTACTGGATTTAGATTTATACTAGCATCCTCTAGCACTAATCAATGGTATTTGGTATGTATGTTTGTCAAACAATAAAATTATAGCGCATCCGAGATTGGTAATCATGTGGTAAAGTCAGTTAAGTCAGCCCAAAATTAATGATAGATCTAATGATGTTATTGCAAATCTTTGTTAACTTGGCTGTATCTAAGTATGACTGATAATAGGCTAAATGTTCAGATGTTACAACCAGATCCATAGTCTATAGTATAGTAGGTATTATCGGCCAAGTTAACATGTTAATGGTGAATGGTGAAAGTCATTTGTATAGCGCACAAATCCATGCTTTCATGCTCTAAGGCGCTGCGACATCTACAGACATAAATAACACACACACAACTACAGTACTGTTCCACTCAAACTGAGCCTGGGCTATACACATTATAATACATGTCCTGAATAGCAAAAGGTTTGGCACTCGAATGCTCTTTTGAAAAGTTCTGTTTTGAGCACCCATCCTAACTAAAAACTAAAAGAACATGTATAAAATATTAACCTGAACATGTCTTGGGAGGCTGGATATCTGGGCACAGTTGGTGGCATGTTGACCCAGTATGGTGCCATACTCTGTGGTCTTTTGTGAAATAATGTGTCTGCCATAGTTGCACGATTCTTCAGACGAGTGTTTGTAAACCGTAGAAGTAGAACTTACAAATCCAGCTAAGAAATAGATCGATCTAGACTCGATCTGAATACTTTATCGGGGTCTACGTGTCTGTATCCTGCCCGAAAAAGATTACGGAACAGATCACAAACACGATGAAAGTGATGATAGGGCTGGGAACAACACCCAAGCCTCAGACGATAAATCACAGTGCTAGCCTAGCCTAGTGCTTAGGATACTTGATTTGTTTATGGACAAAAGAATACTTTCGTAGATGTTAGACAGTGAGAGGCGTTTGCGCTTCTGTGGTATAGAAACGATATGTGATTATCATGCACTGTTATCTGCAATTGTGTAACCGTAAGATTTGAGTGTTGAGTGTGAAAAATAGAGTTTCCTGCGAGTGATGAATTAGATATTGTGAATAAATAGCTGGGGAGGTTGCTTTTGTTTTTTAAAGAACCGTATCTATCAACGCGTCGCCATGACAATGTTTACAGTCGCTGGGCTGGTCTTTAAAAACTATAACGGGACTCGTAAAGAAACATGGCGATTCCAACATAATCAGCCACTACTGTTTCTTTTCCTGTCCAATCTGCACGTATTTGGTCATAGCATCATTGCCACTTGATCAACACTTCTTCGAGAAGTAACACATCACTTTTTTCTGATTATCAGAGTCACCATCTTGATAACGATGTGCTCTACAAACGTGGCTGCCATTGGATTTTTGTCGACTCCTGCTAAGTTGCCCAAAGAATGGTTTGTTACATGTTTAAATTTAAAGGCCTAATAGTTATAGAATAAGTTTACAAGAAGCGCCTTTTTACTTTGACTATGAAAATTCGATAGCATAGACCTAAACATGATTGTAATTTAATGGATTCATTTGGCAATGTAACAGATAGACTAAGGTGACAGGTCACAGTAACCATGAAGTCAATAGACCCAAATTGCCCAAATAGACAAATTAGACTTGTAGATTGTAGGTAGAGTCTAGATCTATAGATCTAGTAGGCTAGATAGACCCAGATGCTAGATCAGCTGTTGCTCCATGCTGCCAAAAGAGCCTTTTTTTTAATGAAAGAATGAAGTATATTTACCATACAAATAGTTCTGATGTGTGTTTGTTTTGACAGGTATTTATTTTTAATCATTCTGGCAAATGAAAGATCTAGGCCTATGCATCTGGAATCTATCTAGAGATCTAGTATTAGTTTAGTATCTAGCCAATTAGATCTAGATTCTATCTCTTGTCATGAAAAAGACAAATTTTCATTGAATTTCTTGGTCTTTGAGAGAGACAAGGACATGCTGCACACATGAGGGGTTTATGTTTAGGTAAAGATCTTAACGTAATATGTATTGCCCATAAAAGTTTTAGACTGTAAGACTGAAAATTTGATTCACATTTTTCTTGTATTTCAGGCAACCAAAACTTCATGAATGGAAGACCTATCATTGCAGCCATCCTGATGTAGCCAGAGTAAGTCAAGATCATCATCCGTTTTTCCTCCAAAATCTTTCCTTGCTGATCAGTTTCACTAATCATTGGTTGAAGTACACAGTTCAGGCAGCAGGCATTTCTTCCCTGCACAGTCAAAGACTGAAGCGACTGACACCTCTGTGTCAAAGGCCTCCTGTCCCATCTAAAAGCAACATTTTTGTTTTTGAACTCAATCTGCTTGCATACCCCTATGATAGTTACAGAATAATCAACTTGATGATGGTGGCTGGTCACAAGAAATTGGGTCATAGTTATGTGAACTCCACACAGAACCAATAGTCCCTTCTGAAAGTCAAAGAGATGCAATATAGGGCACTGCACACTTTGTGATCATCATAACAATAAGAGCAATTAATGTTATCCCTTTCAAATCACACCACTCAAAACTGAAGTGGTCTTCTTCTTTTTTTGTTCTGGTGGTCAGAGCTTTGGCCTTTCGATCGAGTCAAAGGTCTGGGGTTCAAATCCTGGGCGTGCCAACTCAATTTGGATTTGAGAGTATTTTCTGATCCAACACCAGATGTACTCTTGGTAAAGGTACTTTCTCACCTCACCCAGGTGTAAAATAGGTACCCGACTATAGAGAGTAAAATATCTTATTGGAATGTTGGTATGAGCGCTGGGGCGCCGACCAAGGTAGCACTACCAGTATATGCTTCCCAGGAGGCTGAAAAGGCTCTGGAACGCTTCAGGTCTGTCAATGTAATAGTGGCGGTAAAGCGCTTTGAGCTTGCTGTAGAACGGGGGAAATTGCTATATAAATGCTATCTAGTATTATAGTTGTGATTTTTCCCATGTGCTGTGGTCAACTTTGTGAATTCTTTCACACAAGTTCAAGCACCAGGGCTACAGAAAATGATGTGACTTACACCTGGTTCAGTCCTAAATCATGGCTGTAACCATAATGTCCCAAATGTGGCATTAATATAGGCAGTGCCAACTCAAAGATTGCATTGCACATAGCAGTTATCTGGCCCGGGGGGATCTTGTGACTGCATTGCACAATTGCATGAACAATGGGTCAATTTGAAGGCCCTCCAGTCCCAGGTTGCAGAGCTAGGCGGTCTATTGAAGAGCGAATAATGCAAACCTTGTGCCTGATAGCAACAACAACAACAACAACATAGTGATGATTTCTCAACAAACTGATCATCCCACAGAGTGGCTGGAGAAAGTGGAGCAGAGAACACCCAGACCACCATGCCTGGAGATCCACCTCTCGCTACCCTGACTGGTACAACAGAGAAACCAATCAGACCAGGAGAGGTAAGGAAACATTTCGTCCCTTTCAACACATACTCTAAGATATCAAATATACAGGTCCTATTAATGTTAGTCCTTCAATAGACCTACTCCTTCTTTCAGTACGTTTCGACACAGTAAAGTATTTTTTGTCATTATCAATGCGGTCTAAATTGCGAACTGCAGCAACTACGAAGCCAACAGGTACCGGAGAGTAGACCCTTTTTAACTTTAAGAAAGCTGCGATGTAATCCCCAGCACCCTGTTTATCCCCCCACCCCGTTTATTAATTTCAGAGCCATTGTCCAACCCCCTCATTTATTCGATACCTTTGAGTACTAGTGTTACAGACCCTACGTACAGACGAGACACTTTGCTATTTTCGCGGAGCCAACCCCAGCGCATCACATGTGTACAAACAGCATATAGCGATACAAAAGATAATAGGAAAGTATGAGTAAAGCTCACACTAACTTGTTAGTCTATATCTCAGTGTTAAAAGCCCTTCTGTTGTGTTTTGGGGGTGCGCTGGAGGAGGCTATGCTTTTTTTACAAAGGGAACTACTTGACCAGTGTCCCGTCTCATTGTCTCTGCTAGTGCAACTCTCAATTTGTAAGTCCTGCAGGAGAGTGGTTTGAAATGTTATTTTCTCTTCTCAATGATGTGGCTTACATGCAAAAGCTGTTTATGGCTGGCTCTATTCCCTTCTCTCCATCTATCTATCCCTTCCCTCCATCAATCTATCCCTTCCCTCCATCTATCTATCCCTTCCCTCCATCTATCTATCCCTTCCCTCCATCTATCTATCCCTTCCCTCCATCTATCTATCCATTCTCTCTATCTATCTATTTCTTCTCTCCATCTATCTATCCCTTCTATCCATCTATCCATCTCTTCTCTCCATCCATCTATCTATCTATTTATCTACCTAACTATCTGTCTATCTATCTATCCGCCCATCTGTTTATCCATCTATCTATCTTGATTGTGTCCTCTGCATGCCCAGCCGACTACAAGAACGTCAACTGGCACTACGAGCGTCCGTCCAAGCCGACCAGCCGTATCCACGACGACTTTGTGCCTTTTGACAGTGAGGTCATGATGAAGGACGTGCAGCGACCCATCCCACCAAACAGGTCTTTCCAAGGGGAGTGGAGCTACCCGAAACCTTTCCCTCAGGAAGTCCCCACTCCAAAGTGGGGCTTGTACAATCCTCCACACTACCAGCAGCCTGCCAGATTGAACCACTTCCCTCCCATCCGCTATGACGGACTTCAGCCAAGAATGCAATAAGTAGTAGACATGGCTGTAAATGTAATGCGCTTTGAGCTTGCTGTAGAGCGGTGGAAAGCGCTATATAAATGCTACTATGTATTATTAATACAAACATTTTTATTTACCCTAAATGACTAAAAAATGGGTAGGCTATTCTTCCAGAAGGGAGAATAAGAAACTATGAACAAGTGTATGTACGAAGGAAGATGAATCTATCTTTTGAAACTGTTATCCAGAATGTGACTTGGCAGGCTCGGAAGTGATTTTGTCATCTGGTATAGTCATCATAGTCACAGAGAAAGCTTTGTGTCAAAATTCAGTGATACAGACTGGGTGAGCAGCGTTTTTTTTTTACCTAAAGATGGGCTACCCGGTAATTAGATTACAATATTAGATTGTGATTGTTTGTTTGACATGGGAGCACACTTTCAAAGAACATTTAGATTTTTCTTTTTTTACTTCTTTCAACAAATATTTGCACTGAATGGATGATTGGCTTGTTTTCTATATTTCAATAACTTTCGAATAGAGAACAACTCATTGTCCATGTATTTTGAGTAAGAACATAACTATGGTAATGTTCTACAAATAAGAACATTGCTAATGTTATACATTTCTCCTCTATTTCTTTTCTTTGCCTTTTTATGTTGCTATGTTGTATTTTTGCCATCCTTTCTATCTTCCAACTACCCACTATTTCAAACTATCAAGCTGTGATCATAGTCTATTATTATGGGACTTTTTCTCTCTTTTGATAATGTTCATTTTTAGGACCTTCTTATATAAACTAGCTTTCCATTCTCTCACAGTCATCATTCCTATATTGTGTAATGTGATATTTGCTTTTCAAGAATAAAGGAGACTAGAATGTTTCGTACTGAATGGCCATGGCTTACCCTTGTTCTATATGTTGTTGTTGTGGTTGCGATCAGGCAGAAGTTATGAGTTGTTCACTCTTCAAGTGGTCTAGTAGACCCACAGAGCCATGGCAGCCTAGCTCTGCAACCTGGGATGGAGGGCCTTCAAATTGGCCCCTTAATCATGCAATTGTGCAATGCAGTCACAAGTCCCTCCGGACCAGATAACTGATTGATATGTGTGCAATGCAGTCTTTGAGTTGATACTGCCTATATTAATGCAACGTTTGGGACATTTATGGTTACAGCCATGATTTAGGACTGAACCAGGTGTATGTCACATCATTTTCTGTAGCCCTGGTGCTTGAACTTGTGTGAAAGAATTCACAAAGTTGACCACAGCATGTGGGCACCCTTGTTTTATATAGACTCAAAGGGGAAGAAATTACAAGGCCACACCATCAGGTGCGAGTACCGCACTGACTTTGATACATTGAACCAACTAGACGGATTAGCTCAGTCAGTAGTGTGCCAGACATAGGATCCAACGTCCCCCCAAAAAAGAACAAGGACAACAGAAAGGTAAAGAAAGACAAAACTCTGCATGTGTGTATATAGAACTATTGTAATGTGTACTGAGGACATGAACGGTCATAAAGAACAGAGTGTCCGTTGTAATCATCACTATCATCATCACTATCATCATCATGAATGTTTCACCAGATCAAAAGAAGTCGTTATTACATCACAATCTAGGAGTAGGTTCCATGCCGTCTGCTAACTAAAGTTGCCAGTTTTAATACAATGTCATATAATATGGCAGTGGAGAATAGAGACTACAACAAAAATAACAAACATTAATTGAAAGCTCAACGCCCATATTGTCATTTTGTCTTGGTTATAAAAAAAAAAGGATGAATAAATAAAATGCAATTTACAGGGTCCCCACCAAATCCGTGAAATCTTTTCAAGACCCCAACATTATTTTCAAGATTCCGATTCGAAAATAATGCTGCCTAGCATCAAGAATTATTCCAAAAAGTCTGTTATCAATGATAAATTGTCAAACTGAAATTTGCACACGTACATTTTGAAGTGTAGTCTTCAAACAACAGATTATAAACTATTGATAAAATCACTTAATGACATTTTACCTCTCAACTAAACCATCAATGCCACTGATTGAATAGTGTAGACCTAGTAGTGAGGCTATTTTTCCCAACACAAGATGAACATTTTAGGAATTTCATTTTTCCAGACTTCCCGACCCATCGCAAAATTCCCGACTTTTTCCCTGTTTTTCCGACCTGATGGGGACCCTGGATTAAAAAAAAGAAGAGAAAAACCCCAGCAAAAAAAACATGCAAAATTGTAAAATGTTCACCTTCAATAAAACAAACACACATTTGGAATAAAATAATTGAAAGCTCAACTCCAGTGTCACAAGTATTCAAAACAAAACACAAATATGAATAAACATAGAAAGCAAAAGTGATCTTAAAAAAAAATTAACAAGCAAGCAGTTTAGAAAACATTTTGTATAATAACATTAGCATGCAGCATATAGTGATAGAGTTGTACATTAAAGCATTTCCAACCATACAACACACTTACTGTATTTATCAATTTATCCATACATAGTTTGTTCTTCTATTTGATCATCTCACAACAACAACAAAGCCAACATCAACAAGTTATAACATTTGTCAAACAAGCACTAAAGAGATAAAAGTGACATCCATTTTCACTGTACGCCTTTTCATGCATCAATGCACACCAGTGATGGGCTATATCAGCAATATCAAAATCGATAGATATCGATATTTTTTCACATGAAATATTACGAAAATATCGATATCGATATATCAGCTGATTTTCACTACATACTTGCATCAATATTTTTAGGGAGGAAGAGGAAAATGCGTATGAAACAACCCCCATTTGACTATTTTTCTTGACAAATTCTAAAATGTTATTCTTGGATGTCTGATCAATGCGAAATTTTCCTGAAAAATGTGCATTTTTCCGAAATTTGTTTCAAATTTTCAAAAATATGCTATTTTTTATGGGGGGAAAGGCGATTTTACCAAACATCGATATATCTCTCACTGCTTCGGTACGATATCGATATGTGTAAAATATGTGTAAAATATCGATGTATGTCGATATGGCCACCACTAATGCAAACATTTTGTTTGATTGAGTTTGAGCTCTGCACCCCTAGTCAAACAATTTGGTCATACAAGGGGGGGGGGGGGGGGATCTATGTTTTAACGTACGTCTCCGATGGGACGGGGGTGGAGAGCTATGAAAACTGCCCACATGACCCATGTCCAGAATGCCCCCAGAGGGATTCGAACCTGGGTTGTCCACATAAAGACCAAACTCATTAAACTTACATGTTGACCATTCAGCCACTGCGAAGCCTATACACAAATTGACAATGGAACATTGAAGAATACATGTATGTTCATTTGAAGAGGATGTGTGTCAGATAAAGCAACAGTTGAGAAGTTGTTAAAAAAGTTGAAGACTTCACTTTGACTACTTGATCAGACATTTTGGGGCTCAAAACTGTAATTGGTATTATTATTATTAAGTAGCTGTTGTTAGTCTACAGAAGTAAAGAAGGAAAAAAAAAGAGTGATTAGAGCTGAGGGAGTAAATTCAGTGTAAAGAAAAGGGAGGAAATATACATTTTTGCAACATTGTTCATTTCTGTCAAAATTGTTCATTTTTGCAAAATTGGTAATTTATGTCAAAATTGTTCGACTGAAACACGACTGAAGTATGCAAAAGCATGCTTGTGAAAATCGATTGGATCAAATTGGTTGTTTGATAGTTGGAAAGAAGAAGAAAACATTCACCCATAGTAATTAGAGGAATATCTTCACCTAGTTGTTCCTTTTGTTTCAGACAGCTGTGAGTGAATCTTACATCTTCATAAATGAGTGGGCCGATAATGGTTGTCAAATTTAAACAGTCTTTATTGAAAATAGCAATGAAGATTTAAGATTTAAGATTCACTCATAGTTGTCTGAAACAAATTATACAAAGGAACAATTAAATACATAGGTGAAGATATTCCTCTAGTAATGATTCAAAGCATACCAAAACCCAATCAAAATGTGATGGCAACCATTGACTACTGTTGTCCTTGTAGCATAAAATAAACACATTTTCCAATGAGTAACTATGAGAATGTTGAATTAGTGATCGAGAAGAAGAAGAATGTTACATAGACGTCACAATAATGTCAGCACCAACCAAGGACAATGTAGAAGTATAATTAAGACAATGTAGAAATGTGGGTGTAATTTTGATGTACAAAATGAAATACTTGATCAACGTAAATCACCCAGGACTGTATTATAACAAAGAATACTACCAATAGACCTCTCAACACAAGATGCAGCCTGTGGACATCAATCGACCGGTGAACTGACCTGTGGACAGATCTCAACCACTGACAACATCAAGTATCAAGTGTATCATTATTCTGCACCGGATAATAATCATGATTGTATAAACCAGACGGGCTATCATCATTTTTCAGATTCCCAACACTCATCTGTCAATGTCTGAGAGTGTGACCGCAAGAAAAGTGCCTAAGAAATGTCTTTAAATAGGCAGTCTGAACCCAAATTGAAATAATTCTATATTACAAATGGTTATGGTACCATTGGATAGAGATTTTTGAACT
>JAUELK010218939.1:0-10368 GCA_031471215.1 Gastropteron pacificum | reverse complement strand
TCTATGGTCGAGCAACGAATAGACAAAGACGGAAGTTCAAAGCAGGGCCCTTTCACGTTCACTATCTCATCTTATCTTTGTGCTCATTGTATCTTTTGAAAGCGAAGCTGCAACGGGTCTTCTAGTCCTATATATAAGTTGATGAAAGTGAAATGGCCCACACATTCTGGATTGATAAAGTTTGTTAAATTATCTTATCATACTTGTAGATTACGATTTACTTCTCATTATTTTTCACTGTTTTGATAGCACTATAACCACCTTGTGTCCTTCGTTTCCTCTATGTTGTCTAGAATGCCATCCTGTTCGGCAAGAAGAAACACATTGATGTACAGTTCTACACAGAGGTGGGAGAGATCACCACTGACTTGGGCAAGCACCAGCACATGCACGACAGAGACGACATCCATGCTGAGCAGGTAGTCATACTTCCACACTTCAAACATGAACGTTGTTGTTGTCATCCCAAGCACTCTTGTCGGCCAATGTTGGTCTACATTGTACATTTAACCTCACATTATTTGATGGTACATGTAAATTTGTGTTTGTAAGTATACATCGGCTACACATATGTATGTATGGGAGTATGGTCCTTGTGTATTCTTACTGGTAAAGATACTTATTAGGAGTTCACCAAATATTTTAACCCACAAGACCACCTGGTGTGTGTATGTGTTATTTCAATCAAATCTGGCTAGAATTCAAAGATTATGCTGCCTTTAAAATGTGGAGAGAGAACAGAAACAAATTTATAACTTTTAAGCATTACTACTTTCCTTGATTCATCACAATGCCACACTCACTATTTCTCACTCCAGGCTGAACGAGAGCTGCGCCAGAAGCTGAAATCTGCGTTCAAGAGTTTCTGTGAGAAGGTGGAGGGCATCACTAAGCAGGCAGTGGAGTTTGACTCACCCTTCAGGGACCTTAGCTTTAACGGAGCCCCCTTCAGGAGTACCGTACTGCTGCAGCCCACCAGTGGGTGCCTGGTCAACCTCACAGACTGGGTGAGAGCCTTACTGGAGTAACGGAGTAGTGACTACATTAATGTAGGCCTAAAACCACTACTTTGACAAATGGGGGGAAAAGCCACATTTTTTATATTAGGGGCCGTTCAAATACATTATTACACCTCCTGTAAGAAAAGTGTAATGGGGGGGGGGGGAGTCCACCAAGTGTAATATTACACTTTTTGCTCCCTGGGAGGTAAAAAGATTGGGTAGCTGAGAAGGAAAAATTGTATCTTTGTCATTGAATTTTAACATTATTTCTATTTTTATGCATAATTATACAGAATATTTTATTCAGTGTTTAATTTGTGGCTTTTTTTGAAACCTAAACCTGGCAAACCGGTCCAACTTTCACTTCAGTGTTTACATTGGTATGTAAAAGTGTAATAATACAGGGGGGGGGGGGGGTCTTTGGCTTCTGTAAGAAAAGTGTAATACGGGGGGGGGGGAGGTCAAAAAGTCCCCAAAATGGTGTAATAATGTATTTGAACAGCCCCTTTATTGCTGTAGAATACTCAAGTGATGGAACAACATTCTCTTCCTTGGTTTATGACAAGACAAGTAGTGTATGATGTCTAAACACAACTTTCTTGAATGATGTTACCAAGTACTTAAAGAATGCAATTCAATTTTAGAAGGCTGTCTTATGCTTTTACTCTGTTATATCTCACTGAATGAAATCTTAGTTGTGACACTCGGGTTGTAAGATCTCCACTGTTGTCTCGACAGCCCCCCTTTGTGGTGTCCCTGGAAGACATGGAACTGGTGCACTTTGAGAGAGTCTCCTTCCAACTCAAGAACTTTGACATTGTCTTCATCTTCAAGGACTACGGCAGGAAAGTGGCCATGATCAATGCAGTGCCCATGCACATGTTGGACCACGTCAAGGAATGGCTCAAGTACGCACACAAACCAGTCTTTGTGCAGATGTACACATGACTCATCCTGTTTGCTTATATCATTTTCTTTCTTCATTCTCCGTTTCTTATTGTCTCTTTGCTTTCCTTTTTTTTTCCACTTTAGTTCGAAATTGTTTTAGCAATGTTTTCACATCATTGTTACTCCTGCAGGAAAGGAATCATACAATTATAATATTCAATAATTACATACGTTTTTCTCCCCGGATTTCTGAAATTGAAACTATCTTGGCACTCTGATGTCAATTTCACTGCTGTCCTCCCAGTGACTGCTCATGCTACTAAGTTAGCCGTCCAGCACAGTCTCTTCAACCCAAGATTTGATTGTTGTCTTTCTGTCTGCAGTTCGTGTGACATCCGCTACACTGAGGGAGTGCAGAGTTTGAACTGGACCAAGATCATGAAGACCATCACTGACGACCCAGAGGGCTTCTTCGACAATGGAGGTTGGAGTTTCTTGGACCCAGAGAGTGATGTGAGTACAAACATATGCACACATGCCTTTTGAAAATGTGAAGTGTGACTTTGAAGTGTGTGTAAATAGGGAACTAGGGGGAAATGCCAGGACTTTATCACACATATTCTCACCTCATGCAGGTGTTGTCAGTGTGTTGGTGAGACCGGCTCGTGTTCAGATAGTGCAAGAATGAATCCGGTCTGTCAGGGCAATAGTATAGGATAAGAACATTTTACTCCCTTATGCAACATGTTTTTTTGTTGGTGTGTTTACATTATTTCTCAATCATTTTTTTGTGGACAGCCATGAAAACAATGTTTTTGATGGTGCCTCGTTCTCATTCAATGATTATTGTAAAGTAAAATGAGAGGATGAATTTTACTTTTAAAATATTGTCTTTTGATGCATGAACTATTACAGTAGTCTTATTTTTCACTTAATCAAATTGAATAGAACGTCTTATGCCTTTATTCCACGATCTTTCTCACTGTACAACATTATTTCCCATTGCTTCATGGGACAACAGAAGGTAAGTGTAGTTGTTCTGCCTGGGGTTGTGGTATAGGCTGTTTCCTCTGTGGTCAGGGCTGGGTGTATGACAGGACATCAGTGGATGGTACAGGGTCCCAGTTCTAAGACCAACTGCATGGCTTGTCTCTTTTCTTGTCTGCACTCATTTTGTTTAATGTATTTTTTGTTTATTTGTGTTTTATTTAGGGTGATGTAAGTATTATTACTTGCACAGTTGATTGTATCACTGTTACACTCTTTTACTTGTTGAAGGTTTTTTTTCTGAGGCTTTTGGGATTCTGGTTTTGGGTGGGCTGTCACTGTCAGTGTCACTGTCACATAAAAAAAACAACCGAACACTTGTCCAAATTAATTTTGAGGTACCAGGTAGGCTGCGGAAATATTCCACTCCCCCATGGTAACATAAGGGTGTGTTCACTTTGAACGTTGTTTCAGCCCCTGGTCTCCGTGATAGGTGGGACAGAGCACATAGTCTTCTCGTATAAGGATGATAAACTTAAAGGTCTTGTGTGCACGATAAAGATCCTTTGACAGTTTGAAATCGATAAAGTCGAGGCCATTTATGGCCGCTGTTCGAACAATATTCAAACTTTAAACCAAAGAAAAAGTGTTTGCTGGAAAGACTCCAAGGACAGCAAGGCAGCAGTGTAGTTTCCTTCATGAATCCACACACTTGTTCCCAATATGGTTGGCTCAAAGCTCGCCATCAGCCTCAGGTAGGCCCGGGCAGAATCCACCATCACCAGAATCGGGCGGGAATCTGGATAATCGATTCCGATTCATAGAGTTGAGAGATAATGTCTCGGTTCTAGATTCCATGTTTTATTTATAGCGCGATACGTTGGGTGTTGAGCTTTCATGTTTTTCTTTCCCTATGACGACATGTAAAAACAATATTCTCAATCAGGCCCTATTTTGTAACATTTCAATAAACTGCGTAGTTCCATCTGTTTGGCATTTTGTACATTTTTTTAATTCATAGAATTTGTTTATATTTATTTTAAAACTTGTATATGTATACCTACCTCTCTACATGGACTACCTACATCACTTTTTTTTCTTCTTTTGCTAACAGTAAGAGTGGTTTCAATCTCGCTCCCGCATTCACCGCCTTAAACACTCTTGTAGAAATTTCAAATGACATTCTTTATTCTTTCATTCACTCGTTGTTGTCATCACTTGCCTGGGTCCGTGCCGTGCACCAGACTTTCAATCGTGAACAAAAAGTGTTATACAATGTCTTAAATAATAATAATTTAATAATTTATTGCATTTCTTGTGCGCATTTCCAGATGTAAAACATTTGCTCAATGCGCATTACATAATAAGACAGTAAAAATCATAGGGAAATGTGAAAGACAAGATACAGCCAATACAATACACACACTCACACACAAACACACTCGCGCACATAGTACAATATTATATACAAATGTGAAATATAGATCACATCATATTATAACAATGAGAATCACAAAAGATGATCATGATATGAAGTAATACAAGGTAAACATTCTATGATAGTACTATGACCAATTATACAATGTCTTTTCAGCCTCCACAATGGGGCCGTAGAATATTGTTCAATTAAGCGCTCCTATGTCTGCATAACACGGATTAATACACTTGGGGACTACCAACAATTTCATTTTCTTAATCTTATGTAGTGACCAGAAGTTTTTTTATGCAGACATTCATTTGAGCAGTTTGACTGTCACATTTGTGTTGTTGCAGTGTTCACTTATTTCTTTGTGTGTGTGTGTATTTATTTTTTTCAATTTGTGTGTTTTGATTTAGGAAAACCATTTGTTGTTTTATATTTGGAATTTACATGTAGATGAGCACATGAATATTGATACCAAAATAAAATAGTTCTATGTGCTCTGTCCTCTAGTATATATATGCTTCCATGCTTCCCTTCTGTAGAATCTTCAATTTTCAAACATTCACAATGACCACGTGCTGATTGCGATGGTAATAGATGAATTTATACAGTTCACTTCCAATTATCTGTCTTCCTAAACAATATTGTTTTTCTCTGTACTAGTACTACCAGGACTAAGTAGATTGTAGAAAAATAAAACATGTCATTTAAATGGAAGAGAGAACCAATGACTCAGTGCAATTGTAAGTTTTCTATGAAGGTGTACATGTTGTTTGTGCCTCTTTTATGATGAAGATTGATGCATCTGTCTCCTTTTTTTAAATGTCTATTCCATTGATTAGTTTGTTCTCTGTGTTCTATTGGTTGTTACATTTTTTGTTTTGTTTAGCGTTGATGTTTTATGATATCCATCTTGTTCTTGTAAGACCAGCATTGTGACACTGTTCAACATTTACAATTTGTTACACAATAAGAAAGAGAGCTTTGAATACTTTGTGACAGTGACAAATTGGTGAACGAAGTTGTGGCCGATTTAGGGAATGAAGCACAGTGCTTCTATAGATCAGCGGGACCCTCTAAACTCTTGAAGGGAAGAAAGCAGGCATTCTTTAGCTTTGAGTTCTGCCATGCTCATTGATTCAATATCGAAACTGAGCTTTTTTAAAGAAAGCAACAATAGAACATTTATAGGTGTGGCATATGTAAACTATGTACTGTGTATTGTGTATATCTAACATTGTCTAAATTATGTTACAGCACATTAGTATTGCTTTTGATATGAATGATTGTACTTGAACTCCCAATATAAGGAGGACGCCAACGATGACGACAGTGAGGAAGAGGACGACACGTTCCTGCCCACGGACGAGGGATCTGACGAGGAAGAGTCCAGCAGTGAGGAGGACAGCGAGGCCAGCGACTGGGACGATGAGGAGGCGTCGGGTACATACTTCTCTTCTACTACTACTGGACTAGAGTTGGTTGTTTTACTGAGGATTGGTGATGTCCATTCTTCTGTTCTACTTTGTCTGGCAGACTTTGTCTTACTCCTCTTCTTCTACATCATCTTTGTCTCCTCTTCTTACTTACTTATTTACTTAGGATTGGCAAATTGGCCCTTTACTGTTATTCATCTTCTTCTTCATGGCCATGGTAATTTGATCCAAAGTTCTACCATCATACAAATCTGTCTTTTTTTTATTCTTTATGTTATTTACTGCATTAAACCTTTGTCATGGTATGTAATACATCTTTTTGTTGTTGTGCAGGTTCAGAAGAGTTGGGCTCTAGTGAGGAGAGTGGCAAGGACTGGGATGAGCTGGAGGAAGAGGCTCGCAGAGGTAACTGCATCTTTGAAACATTTTATCTATATTTTATTCCTCCTCTCCTCATTTTAACCTTTTCTTTTTCTTGCATTTAAAAGCACTTTTTGTTTCTGACATTTTTCATGTCCATTCATAGTTAATGAGACTTGAAAGAATACAAAACAATGAAATGATTTCGACCAGCATATCTTAGTAATTGATTCAACAAACTTATGACCATTAATAGCAACTGATAGGAAACAAAAACATGTACATGTGTTAACTAAAAAATCTTCTTAACACATCACCTTGCTGCTGTAGTGTTTTTGCTATTTCCCAAATTTTTTAAGATTGAGAGTGGACAGTTTGAAGTTTATGATGGATAATGAGAAGATGCGAGAGACTAACCCCACTGTGTGGTTTCCACAGCGGACAAGGAGAAAGATGAGGAGATCCCCGAACACCACACCACACACTCTCACAAGCACCCATCACACAAGCACAGGCCGCCTCACAAAGCGCCTCACAAAGCGCCCCACAAATCGCCTCACAAAGGCAGCAGTAGCAGCAGCAGTCAAAAACGCTCTCGCAGTGGAGGCAGCAGCAAAGCATCTCCGCAGAAAAAGAGATCGCGTCGCTGAGCAACCACGCCTGTACCCTCAGATTGTCTTTTTGTGCCAGAGAATGTTTTTTTTTACATATTTTGCTTCATCTTTTGTAAGAGAGGATGTAGAAGACTTTTGTTTTTGTATAAAATTTTTATTCCGGCAAATAGCTTTGTTAAATGGGTTTACCAGAGTTTAGAGTAAAAGGTAGGAATTATTGGGGCCTAGTTAGTGATTCAGATGATACCTTTGTTTACTTCAATTATTTTAGAGAAAAAAAACATGCTTCGATTTTTTACTATAAAAGCTGATTTAAAGAATTATAGCGTTCTAACTTGGTGAAGAGAGTATTTAAAACAATTGATGCTGGAAAATGGTATGAGCATGAACATTTGTAGAATAACACATTTGTGATGCTAACAAGAATTAGCTAGAATCTGAATGGTGTAGAAAGACGTTTCTTTGATGGTTATAAGGTTGCTGAAAGATATTGTAGAATAGATCAAGATAATGCAGTATGCTTCGTCTTAATGACCTGTTTCGCTTCTTTTCTGGCAGGGCTTTTTCATGTTCTCCCATCCCATGAGACAGTGATTTTTGCCAGGTGTTCTTGTACATATTGTAAAAAGATCAAAGTGTATACTCATCTCTTTCATGTTTCAACATACCAGCTTGACAGAGCCTGGCCATTGTCTTCTTGTCATTGTCGTATTGTTGTATAACATTTGGGTACACATGTTATTCCACTCACTCATTCTTTGTGTTTGTTGTTGAGTTCTCCAAGATTCTCATCCTTGTCACTTGTTGTCTAAACCTCAACTCCTCCATGCTCATTTATATTGTCTTTATTAAAATTAAACATCTTAGTTCTATGTACTTTAACCAACACAAATTATTATGCTGTGTCAACGGTATACAGAGAAGACTTTTTTAAACTGAAAAGAAGCAAAGTTATACATTGGATATTTGTGAGTCTTATGATTACTAGTTCATGTTCCATGTCATATTCCTAGTGCATTAGTCACCTTTTAAAATACAGAAATGTCAAATAAGCACAAATCCTTTGTGATTTGGACTAAAGGTCTTGATTTTGATAATGTAGATCTTACTGTACATATAAGATTTGCAGATAGAGGGAGTAGTAGGAACAGTACTTGTGTGTTTGCCTCTCTGTTGTATTGTGCACGATTTGTGAGAAGTCGATATTCATTCACTTGTTGTGCCTAAACTGTTTTTATTTTATTTTTTCACCACATACAGACTACTGTATGTGCAACTATGGACCAGATTGTTCTTTCGTCTTGTTTGACTTTGGTGTTCCCTGAGAACTTGTTGTATAGGGTTTAGACCTATCCAAGTCTGTCATTCCTGTGTTGGCTTTTTCTATTATTATCATGAACAACACCGTGGCTGCCTAGTTCATTGTCTTGAACTGGAATGTGGAGAGCCTCTTTGGTTATCTGTAGTCTGGTGTAAAGGAGACATCTCGACAGTTCTTGTAAATTGAAGAATGCTGTGTCCATGTATTGACCTCAAGTCTATGTGTAGATGGCATATGTGGAAAATGCAGGTACTCGGTGGTTCATGGATTGAAATGAATAGACAAAGAAGACCCCCTCTGTGTAATATAATAATAACGATTTGTGACTAGTGTTTGCAACTTTTGCAGTATTGATAAGAATTACATGTATAATCTTTGGCATTGGTATGTAGGAGCTACATAACTAGTAACCTAAAACTTTCTGCTCTGCATAAGATGAACAGTAGTGCTAGGATGAGGGAAATGTGATCAGTTTACTAGGCCATCAACCAAGACAATGTTGTAATGTTTTGTTTGTGCTCAAAGTGGTGGGATCTCAGGCTGAAATTTTATAAACCACATAGGTACTTTGTAGAGTATTAAACTATGTAATTCAACTGGTGTGGAGATTCTTTGCATTTGGTACTGATACTGATACATATAATTTCTTTCTAATCTACATTAGATTTAGGACGAAAAAAACATTCGGTAAATGTTCAATCACTTATGTTGAGGAAGTGTCTGTATTTTTAGAAATAGATTTGTTCCCTATATGTTCACTAAGTGATTATATGTTACAAGTTGTCGAGATATGATTGATGATATGTTACTAATGATGATAGACAATGTGTCATGGAACTGATTGTTTTGGAAATTGATCTTTTGTCTCTGTTGGTGGGCCTGATGGAACAATGAATAAAACTGACTGTTGAAACATTGCATTGTTTGTTGAATGTCTGGTTAATGTGTGCTTACGCTATTACATGTATTTATTTATATTTATACAGACTGATCTGATTAGTTTGAAGAATATTTGAATGCGGAAAGAAAGCATACCTAATGCCTGCCATGTCAAACCGATTTGTCAAGCAGATCCATGGATTTGTTTGAGCTAGATGTGTATCCACACCACGCAAGTAAATACACAGCAAAACAACTGTCATTGTCATGGTGGAAAACATGAATACCGACCCGACGATTTGTTGGCAGTTTATGTTGTGCTTTCTTCAAAAAGGAAATGGACAAAAGATTGGTTGTTGAAAAGGGAGCAGCTAGGGCACATGAATCTTCTGCGTGAGTTGTTGCCTTATCCAGAAGATGTCCATACATTCCTTCAAATGGATGAGAATTCTTATTTGGAAATACTTAATCTAGTACGTTTTGAAAAACAAACAACGGTGCTTCGGTCACCTATTGATCCACACCAGAGATTAACGGCAACGTTGAGGTATTTGGCGTGAATTCGTAATAAGCTTTAAATCGACCCGTGCACGCTTTGGCGTTGATGACTTTGAGTTGACATGCTGAGTTCAAAAATGCAATTGCTTTTACGATCAGTGCGATATTTCGGATTTTATTCGTTGAAAATGTCGCCCCGCTTAAAAAAAGATCAAAGGGAAGCCGCCATCACCACACTTGAAGCAAGCCAATCGTACATTTGTTTGATCAAACTTCCGTACACACTGAGATCGGTTTGACAAGCAGATCCATGGATCGGCTTGTAGGTGTGTAGCAGGCATAAGTAATGGGAATTTCAATAAGTATTTAATTCATGTAGGCATATAATATATAGATACATTTAATTTACACATGAATCAACATTCAATACATACATTGCACATGCAGCTCTGCAAAGAAATGAACATTCCAATATATGCGTAGTAAAGACCACTAAACTTTATTCAATGTATCATCACTCTATAATATAGATCAATACTGTATATAAACATCACATTAAAATATCATGCACAAGTGAAGAAGATACATATAACATATTCTCTGATGTCAGTGTTAGAGATTTTTGTATTACAATTAACTTAATTTACTATATATCTACACTAGAAGACCCGTTGCAGCTTGGCTTGCAAAAGATACAATGAGCACATAGATAAGATGAGATAGTGAACGTGAAAGGGCCCTGCTTTGAACTACTGTCTTTGTCTATTCGTTGCTCGACCATAGATTGTGAGTAGATTCGTAGAAATTTCCGGAAAGACAAAATGTAATTTGGCACCGGTGTTCTAAGCGGAAATGAACGATGGGTCTAAAATATTAGATCAGAAGATGGCCGCGCCATGTTTCTAAGAATAAAACCCACTTCCTTGATAACACAGAAGCCCTCAGACAGCAAACCGGAACA
>JAUELK010218928.1:0-10368 GCA_031471215.1 Gastropteron pacificum | reverse complement strand
TGTTGTAGAGCTGACTGGTCAATGGGATGAGCACCCGTCCGCCAATACAACTGATCCGAGAGATTATCACTGCTGCGACGATTGGACTTCTCTTTGGGCTGACCTTTACCCCGGCGAGTGTGAGGGTCTGCGGAATGACCCCGATCTGGAGCGGTCAGCTTCAAAGTGTTCTTGTCAGAGCTCTGTGAGCTAGGATCATTTTGCTCATGCTGCTTTCCCACGCCAGGTGCCTTGGGCTGGTCAACAGTTTCTTGTGCTGAGGTAAGGTCGTCCGTGAAGTGCCCACTGCCCGGTGAGGCGGGGTGCTGCGGCCTGCCTGCCCCACTTCCTCCAGAGGCCATAGGCTGCCAGGTCTGTCACAGCAGTCAGGCCCACATGGTCTGTGGGTGAGGGGTAAGGTGGACTGTCATTGTCTTTGTCCAATAAATGATTAAACTAAAGATGAGAATCTTGTTCATGACAGTTCACAATTCTAAGTGAAGTGCCCTGAATAGAGGACCAATAATTCCAAAAAGAAAATAGTGCTCACAACAGACATTTTAGGTCGACAATCAGCTGTCCTGCCCCTGGCTGCACCTATTTTGAGTACATTCACAAACAAACAACTATGGTGGGACACATTTGCATACCGGTACACATTTCTCTCTCTCACTCATCTAACTCATTGAACACACAGTATAGGTATATAAATAGCATGGGGTAAAACGAAATGAAAAGGTTCATGAAATGCGTATTCCTGTTGGAAGAAATGACCTTATGTGTACCTCTGTGTTTGATTTTAAGAAGAACAATCGATTGCTCCTAGAAGAATGCTTAATTTGTTGATTTAAAGGGTGTGTGATATCTTTACAAACTAATGTGAATTTCCTTCTATGCAAGGTTGGAAAAGAGCTCCATAAACATTAAATTATCACAAGATGTGATTTTGTTCACTCTCTTAATTACAGAGTTCAGCTTTGAGTTCAGCTTTGTCTTGCCTGCCGCACTTGTGTTTCCACCCAAGGCAATAAGACAAAAACATATTAAACTTTCAATTACTGACTTGTAGAACAAGTTAATCAGACTTTTGTCAATGCCGAATGATCGGAGTTTCCGGACAAAGTACATGCATCTATTTATTTTAGAAAAGATCTGAGATGAGTGTAGTTGCCAGTCTAATTTTGAATCAATGTTTATTCCGAGATATTTGTATGCTTGGTGATGAGGCTGTGACTTTACGGAAGAAGAAGAATACGCAAGTACTTGCACTAGAAAAAAACATGCTCTTATTGATATTGTGCTAAACTCTAAATAGTTTGTGTTGTACATTGCAATACATTCCTGTGTGCATTGTGTGTAATATGTTCTTAAAGTGTACTCCGCCTTGAGCTCTGTATTCCAGGGGAGTGGGCGGTTTACAAATAAAGTTCATTATTATTATTATTATTATTATTGAAAGAGCCAGTTACCTGGGAACATAGTGTTTCCCATGCTGCCCAGTGTCATCTTGGAGGTGTTCCGTCTGGGCAGGCTGAACTGTGGGGCTGACCACTGCCGGACACACGGCTTGTCCTTCTCCACTGATGGGACAGGCACATCACAGAGGGGGGGGGGGGGGGGCGGGGGAGGATACAAGGAAACAACATGAAACACTGGGAGCTCGTTGCTCTTTCAAGAAAAAGACCAATTTTTAATGTTAATCGCTTTGAGCCTATTGAATCAGGGAAAAGCGCTATACGTGCAAAAACGCTTTCTTGACACATAGTGAACATCTAAAGTGCTTTATAACTTACAATAAAATCAGACATTCACATCATGAGATTAATGCCTGTCGCTCACTAGGCAGACACTTTCTTCAATTCATCATTACATTATGTTTGCCTAGTGAGCGACAGGCACCAATCTCATGATGTGTATGTCTGATTTTATCATTACGTTATGTTTGAAAGACATAATAATAATAATAATAATAATAATAATAATAACAATGGTAATAACGTTTACTTCTATAGTGCCTATCCAAAACACTCTTGATAAATAAATAAAAGAAAAAACGTTCCAACTCTAATCTAATGAACATAGTTTTTCTTCTTCTGTTTACAGAGCTCTACAGTTGGCAATGAATACATGTAAAAAAGAGAATAAAACTCTATGGTGTGTGCTTGAGAATGACAAGTGCCCACAAATACGGACATTGAGGGTAGAATGTGTGGACACAGAGATAGAGAAGGGCTGAGGGGAGAAAACAAATATTGAATACTTCATACAGATCAGAGGCCTTGGGAAAATGGTCACTTCTAAAATCCAACTTTTTTGTTCCCTATGTTTTTGTTGTTGTTCTTCCCTGCCGTGGAGTTATTCACTTTTATCGTCCAATGCCAGTCTTATGTACTCGCATGACTGTCTAAGCTGATTGGGTGGTCCATAAAGAATGCTGTGGGTTGTTGATTGAAGAGGTCGGTAGGTTCGTCTTGCCTCTGCGAGTGCAGGGCATTCCAGGAGGAGGTGGGAGGTTGTTTGTTCCCTATGTGAAGGCCATTGCATAAGTACTTCTAGCATAGATGCTTTCTTATAGTCCCTAAGGCAGTCAGATTACTTCAGCACATAAGACACGATAAGGCACTTAATGCAGCTTCAACATGGGGATTATAAATTCGCTGCCATGCTACTTTGCTTCTTCCATCACAAAAAATGAGTGGTTTGTGCAGTGCAATACAATGTAATACTTGTGTGCAGCGTGTACATTTAGACATCTAGACTGAAAGTGTTGACAAAAGAAGAATAAAATACAATACAAAGGAAGGACGAGGTGCAACAGGAGTATTTAGACAGGAATAACATAGTCATAGTGTCAGTAATAAGAGAGAAAGTGTCAGAAATAGGAGATAAAGTGTAAGTCAGCTAAAGAGCAAACCCTTGTTCACCCTCACTTTGATTACACTAAATAAATCAATGAAAAATGAATACAACGATCCACTTCTGTGCCTAGATTAAACAATACATGTTTTGTGTTTTTCCTAGATGTAGGGGTTTAGCTTCAGTGGTCACATTTTTTATAAACCGATGACCAGGTAACATGGTGGCTACCACAATATTGCATTGCATTCACTTTCTTCCTCCCTTCTCTGGGAAATTTGCCTATGTGTTATGAGCTCCACTTTTCACTGAAGCCAACACGCAGTCGCCACAGAGCGGCGCTGGAGTTTAGCGTCCTTATCAAAGAAGACTAGGTGCTCGGTCCGACATATCAAGGAGACTGGGGACTGAAAAAAACCTTACAAAGTGAACACCAACTTTGACCTTGCACAGGGTGAGTTCGAACCTGCAGCCCCATGGTTGACAACCTGGTGTTGGCTGAACACTTTACCTACTACGGTAACACGCCTCATATATGAACATGTGTGCAATCTGTACTAAAGGGATATGGCCTATAAAGTGCATGAACCTTTGTACTTTATACTATTGTCATAATAACACACATAATTTATATAGCACTCTCCCCAGATGCAACAAGTTCAAAGCGCTTCACTTGACATCAACATGTCAAAGACCTATTCAAGTTGAATCAACAAATTTTGAAAGCAACAAAAAAAGACGGAAAAAAAATGTTCTGAACAGATTGTTTGGAAGACAGTAAATACATGTAATTGTCTTTTAAGCTGGCATCAATCGATCTTTTCATTGTTTTTTTCACATTCTTTCCTTTCGTCTCTTCCATTTAACAATTCAAAGTGAAAGTACCATATCAATGACAGGTGGAAGAAGTAACAAGTAAAATAGAAATGAAGCAATATGCAAAGTGACACAACAATGTAAGAAAATCATGAGACAATAATTGTCTAATCAGAACCAACATAGATCCTGTAATCTTCTATTCAAATCCAATAATCTTTCATATTCCTGCTGTAATTTCCACATTTCAAAATAAAAAAGTTGAGAATCTAAACAATTGGTTAAAAAAGGATTTCTCTCTTGTACCTATATTGTTGTTTTTTTGTGTTTAAAAAAAATTCCATTAAAAAAAAAAGACGTATTGGTTACATGATAGATTTTAGTGATACCATTGTAAAAAAGAGAGAGATGCTTATGATTCTTATATTGTAGTAGATCATAAATAGCATTCATAGAGCACTTTTCACCGCTTTACAGCAAGCTCAAAGCGCTTTATCATGTGCTTATTTTATAAACACAGAATAATGGGTATGTTTGGATCTAAACTACAGTTATTTCCATCTTGAGAACAGATTCAAGTAAGCCTCACAATTAGTGCACTGGTCACGTCTGGCTTGACTCAGCAATGGAGTTATTTTCTACTATTATTACACTAATATGGCGAACAGCTAACATTGTAAGTAAAACAAAGCAAAACAAATGTCATTAGAAAATTGTAACAATACAGTTAATTGGTTATCCATTTGGGAACTCAGAAGAAAAAAAGGGGAATGTGGGAAACAAATCCTAGGCGAATGCATGACAATGTTTGTGTCAATCCATGTTGATAGATCAATGGACTATATTCATATTTTGTCTAGAACAATTTGTGAGGAAATGGCAGCACTGAGACGACTGGAAGACATTACAGAGCTGACAAACTTGTGAGCTGACAGAGTGGAAAGGTGGGGTGGTTGAGGGGGGGGGGGGGGGGGTAGGATGGATTTACTGTAGTAGTGAGTGAGTGAGTGGTGAGTGAGTGCTCCAAATAAGTCAGTAGTAGTAGTAGGGTGCAGATAAGTGAACATTTTATTTTATTTTCAAAACATTTTTTATGGAGGAAGAGGAGGAGGAGTAAGCTTGGTGCTTGACATGTAAGGGAAGGGGGAGGGGGGGGGGTGAAGGCTGTGTTGGGGTAGGCCAAGCCACACATCTCCTTACTGAGCAGGCGTTTGTAGAGCAACGACTTGGAGTGCTTGTCAAAGATGTTGGGCATGGAACCCTGCCGGCCGTCAGCTGAAACAACAGGCAGCAGGCCCGCAGGATGAGATGTCAAGGCTCAAGCACGATAGAATATGGTCATGTCATTGGTTTCATTGAGTTGTCAAGGCTCAGGCATGATATAATATGGTCATATCATTGGTTTGACTGACTGTGAATCAAGGCTCAAGCATGATGCTATATGGTCACAAGTTTAGTTCAAGGGTGTACAGTAATGAAAGATAAGGAAGGTAGCACGACCAGAGGTAGGCCCTGATAGTCTCAAGCATAGTAATGTATGATCACCAGGTCTAGGGCATAACAAGGCCTTGCAAACAGTGAAATATGGAAGAAATTGTGTGTAATCATAAGTAAAGTATCGTGACCAGAGACAAGCATAATAATATACGATCACCACTTTTCAGGCCAAGTTCATGTGGCCTTGCAAACAGACAAATGTAGTGCAGTGAAAATCAAGGCATACTATGAAGAAAAAAAAAAGACACTAGAATGGCCATGGACAGAATACACACGAAGCTGTCAACAGTAAGAGATGACAAAAGTCCAGGTGCAGATCTGTAGAGAAGGTAAGGGTTAGGACAGAACATAATCACTCATGTACACAAGTTAAAGTTAACAAGACTAAGCCTTCAGCAGAAGAAAGAAGAACATAAACATATGAGGAGACTCAATGCATACTGATGCCTGAGATTAAATTCATTATAGCGTATGGCACACTAGATTCTAACCTTTGGAAGAAAAAAAAAAGAAACCAAGATAAGAAGAAATTTCAAACAATTAACTCACCATGACCTAAGCAAGTCTTCACTATTGTTTGGTTTAAGTAAAGACAATGTGCACACACACAAACACACACATTTGTAAAAACAAACAGAAATCAACATGCACAATCTATTTAGTGCATACTATGACAGCACAAAATTCTTAGAAATGGAAAGTGTTCTTCCCTACATATCTGTTTGTGAAAGTTGCCCAAGTGACTTCAAACATGTTCAGTTCAGCTATAGCTCAGTCGGTAGCGTACCGGACTCGGGATCCAGCGACCTCGGGTTTGAGCCCTAACTCAAAGGTTTTTTTAACACAATTTCCTCACCCCACCCATGTTGGTCATGTGTTAAGTGTTGTCTGTGATAGTAGCCTGTCGGGGGAGTAATAGATGTAAAGCTCTTTGAGCTCTCCGGGGGAAAAGCGCTATATAAATGTAATCTTTACTCTATAGAAAAGTAATGCATGAATTCATTACTTATTTCTTTTTTGCTTCTTTTTTTAAATTGCTGTGCTGTCATATGTTTACATCTTCAAATTCTATTTTGATTTTGATCTGCAGTTGATCTCAAACTTGCAAAAAGACGGTCTCTCAAGGCGTGCAAGATCAAATATAGTTAAACATAATGTCAAGTGAAAATACATGCACAAATTAAGTTAATATAATGAAGAAAGTTGCATGACATTAACATTGAACAGTGTCTTTGTGTATGAAACTTTTTTTTTTTCTTTCTTGACAATTAATTTTTAAAAAAAATAGTTAAAGTCTACTCTACTATATGAAGCAAATCTTTCCGAGCAAAGCTTCACAAAAAATATGCAAAAAGTTTTGAATTTCACATTCACATCTTTGCACACCTTTTAATTATGTCCACTGTGCTATAAATGTTACCATGCAAATGAGCACACAAAATCGTATTGAGTACACTTTGTGCACACACAAACATACACATACAAAAAACTACTTAAACAAACAAGTTGAGTAGGAATCAGTGTCAAACCAACACGGCTGAAAAGCTTTTCAAAACTTCTAATTGGGCTTTGTTCACTGCACCAGTATGAGGAAATCTCAACATGCAACAGCATTTTAATATGAACATTGTGCTTAGGTAGAAATGGAGGCGTAACAGGGTTTGATTAATGGGGACTGCTTCTCCCCCTCCCTCCCCAATATTTGCCCTTAAACGCTGCTGACCTGAATTCTACAGATGATATGGTCTTGATATGGTCTTGATAGGGTCTTTATAGGGTAGTCTTTATAGGGTCTTTATAGGGTCTTTATAGGGTCTTTATAGGGTCTTTATATGGTCTTGATATGGTCTTTATATGGTCTTTATACAATAGGAGAGATAGGACCTTTCTTTATGGTCTTTTAATGTTGTTGTTTGCTTTCAGGCACAAGGTACAAACAATTCGCTCTTCAAGTGGTCTAATATACCTACAGAGCCATGACAGCCTAGCTCTGCAACCTGAGACTGGAGGGCCTTCAAATTGACCCCTTGTTCATGCAATTGTGCAATGCAGTTACGATCCGATTGGCCTTTTAATAAAGAGAAAATAATGTTGGAGCTATAAAAGTCAGACAGTCCCGTAGGTAGTCCTGTTTATGGGTTTGTGTAAATATGTCCTTCATACTGTAGGCCTACTGTATTCCGAAATTATCTACTGTACTTTTATTGTGTTCTGCATTGTGTGAATGAGTGACGGACAGTGTCATAGTAAAGCGCTCAGAGCCGACTGAGGGATGAGCGCTATATAAGAGATCTTTATTGTTATTCATTATTATCATACAAGATACGTATCTATAGGTTGTTTGAGTCAATCTCATTTTGTTGTGTCTTGTGTTATGTAACACATGCAAACTAGATTTGTCATGTCCATGGATAAATGAAGTTCCTCTTTCTTACCATATCTTATTTTGTCTTGTGATAGTACATGTTCACAACTTTCTGCTAAAGGCGCATGCCTGAGCACATCAATCTTTGCCTAGAAATCCTAGTTGAAGATATTACTTAAATACAAACTGACACATTAGCATTTCTACACTTTTTCTTCTTCTTCTTCTTCTTCTTCTTCTTCTTCTTCTTCTTCTTGCTTTCACTGTCTATAATGCCAGTCCTGTTTTTTATATAAAGGCCATGCAATTTCCTGTCGACGTCAATTCTTACACTTTTTCAAAATGTAGAAAAACATGGAACAGTATCATATATTAAGTCACTCACTACTATATATATAATTGTGAACTTGTATATCATACGTGATGGATTTGTTTAATAAAAAGATGCATGCACTGTGGTAGAAAAGGTGCGTAAGGAAAAGCCATACTTTTGAAATATCACACAACTCTGGGAAATAGATTATACCTAGATGGTTTGACTCCGACATACAAGTTTGCACTGAAACATAAACAAATGTAAGAAATGATAAAATATAAGAAAAACATTCACAAGGCAAAGTCTGTGAAGTGTCACCGTGCCAGTTCATTCAAGAAGTACAAAAAAAAGGAAAAAAAAGAAACACGCTAGTTGGTCTGGAAAAAAAATGACAATTCAAACAAACACACACAAAATGCTCACATACTTAATGATAATGTTTTGGATCATTGAACTGAAGCTTTTATCGCATCTTATCAATTCATAGTTCTTGAATGCTAACATCGCTCAGTCTTTCTTTAAAAGTGCATAGAAACATGGGTATATCACCAACTTGCTGCATAAACCAAACATGGCCAAAACCTTGCGAACATAACAAATGTTTGATTTTGTAAGCCCAATTTTGCCTTCCCATTAATTTGCATACAATTCAATTCATAGTGAGAACCACTGAGTACTGTACAAAGTATTTTTGTTTGTTGTTCCTTTAAACTGCTAATGAACTAAAAATAGGACTGATGGAACAAGTGTAGTAATAATTGTTCCTGCATGTGCTATTCTTCTAATTGACTGCCCTGATGACCCATGTCCAGAATCCCCGAGAGGAATTCAAACCTGAGTCGCCCGCTACTTGGAGACCAAACGTGTCAGCCCAACGTGTTAACCAATATGCCAAAATAGGGTAGACAAAATGCATGGACTCAAAGAAGAGAATGGAAAAGGATGGAGAGACTGACGCATGCTTCACTCAGAATTCTGAAGAGAAAAAAACATAAAATGTAGTTCCAATTTGCAACCACATACATTTGAGTAGAGAAAGATCTTAAATCAATACATGACGTATGAATGTGAAATAAAAGTAAACATCAATTGAAACATGAGACATCATAATGACAGAGTGAAAGCTTGATAAAAGAAAGAGTTGTCAAAGAAATCAGATTGTTAAAAATAGAGTGATACATGTAGTTGAATCAGAATCACTATGACATGAGTATATAAGCTTAATAGGATAGAGAGACAGTTTTCAGTTTGGGTTTTACACCCCTAGCCGCATAATTAGATCCTATACACAGTGGGACCTAGGTTTTAATGTCTGTCTCCGATAGGAAAGGGGTGGACAGACCCATAGACTGCCCACCGCAGAGAGAGAGAGAGTGTTCATTAAAAAAAAAGGGTTGCTAATGATTAACAGTAGCACACATGAAAAACTATAGGTTGGGAAAAAGGGACAACTCTAAAGGACAGATTACAAAACCAGGAGAGAGACAATGGACAGAGAGAGAATACCAAAACACTTAACAAAGGAAATTGAAGATACAGAAATAAGACAAAGAGAGAAAATGAACAGAGAGAGAATACCAAAACATTAAACAAAGGAAAAGGAAGATACAGAAACAAGAAGAAAAACAATGAACAGAGAGAAAGAATACCAAAACGTTAAAACAAAGGAAAAGGAAGATAAAGAAATCAGAAGGAAAAAAAGAGAACACAAGAGAACTATTCACTCACAGGAAGTCACATCATTGAATCAACAATGTAAAAATTAACGAGTAGAACAGAAAGGATAGTACAGAAAGAAATTGATTCACAGGAAACAAACCAAAGAACCCCCCCCAAAAAAAAATTCAGTACAATACACACAGAAATCAAAATAAGAAAATGTCTTTGTCTGAAGAAAAGAATTTAGCTTTGTCTGAAGAAAAGAATTTAGTGAATAATCATTTTTTTTTAAGTGGGTAGATATAGGGTGAGATAGAGAAAAAAGTGACAGAGTACTCAAGACACATAGAGCGCAAAAGAGACACACACACACACAGGGCAGGGTTGTTTTTTTTAAATTTTGAATAAATGAAAATGTAGTTGTAGTGTGGGGGTCAGGGTTGAGCTGGGGAGATGAGGGCATCAGGCAAGGTTGGGGGGACTGACTACTCACTGTCGCACTGATCGGCCTGCGGTATGGTCGGGAGGTGGGGGTGGTGGCTGCCTTGATGGTTGGCAAGACTTACTTTTGGTTTGTTTAAGCACACACAGCCAGACAAAACAACGAGAGAACAACAGCCACAAGTCAGCTTGTCATCATCATCATCAAGGGCTTACCAACCTAAAGGGTTGCTAATACAGTGACATGAGTTTCCCCATTTGTGTGGATCAATCAAAGTTTATCTTATCTTATCTTATCTTCTCTTAAACTGAACTATTGGAAATGGACAGTGCTATTCTTATAACCACGTGCTGTGGTCAATTTTGTGAATTCTTTCACACAAGTTCAAGCACCAGGGCTACAGAAAATGATATGACATACACCTGGTTCAGTCCTAAA
>JAUELK010218917.1:0-10374 GCA_031471215.1 Gastropteron pacificum | reverse complement strand
CTCTCTCTCTCTCTCTCTCTCTCTCTCTCTCTCTGTCTCTGTCTCTGTGTCTGTCTCTGTCTCCGTCTCTGTCTCTGTCTCTCTCTCTCTCTCTCTCTCTCTCTCTCTCTCTCTCTCTGTCTCTCCTCCCCCCCTCCCGTCTTTATATCTCTTTTTTTCCCCTCTTTTTTCTGTCTCACTCTTACTATGTTATGTTTCCGCGTATGTGTGTGTCGTGTGTGTGTTTCCGTCTATGTATTTGTGTTTCCGTGTACGTTTGTGTTTCCGTGTACGTTTGTGTTTCCGTTTGCATGTTTGTATGTCTCCTTTCCCCCCCTCTATCTGTCTGCCCTCCATGTTGTCCATGTCATGAATTCATTTATCTGTCTGCCTGTCGTGGCTTTTTCACGTTTGTGTTGCCAGATTACACCTTTCCTCTCCTGTGTTTTCTTGCTGTTGTACTTATCGTACCTATACATCAGTCAGTCTCTCGTGTTCAAAAGATACCGGCCCTGTTTCATTACTACGCACTTTAGGACGAGGAGGGAACATGTATGGCAGTAATAGCGCACTAAAAGAACTGGGCAAAAGTAGAGAGAAGAAGGGACATGAGTGGACATGACAGTAAGACATTTTGTGTGAAGAACAGAAGAAAGAAAAGAGAAATGAACAGATTTAAGGCTAGAGACACATAAAGGGAGAGAAAAAAGGATGAAAAGAAAGTTGAGTATACCATGTACCACGTATACACATATGAACACACAAAAAGCAAAAACACACGTATGGACCCCCCACCCCACACACAAACACACACATAGACACACACATACACACGTACGGACACACACACACGTACGGACACACACATACACCCTCCGTACGGACACATCATACACACACACATATACACACACATACACACATACGGACACACACACACACACACACACACACACACACACACACACACACACACTCATACACAATACTGTACATGAATGTAGACCTACACTCATTTTGCTCACGTACACTCATACACACTCTAGAGAGGTAAACAAACACATCTGCATATACAAGTACGCATACAAACTTACTGACAGAGAAAGATGGATGGGTAGAGAGAGAAGGGGGGGGGGGGAGGGGTCAGAGAAAGAGTTTATTGGGTGTCTAGGCCTGAAGGCGATGATCTGAGAGACAGGTAGGGAGGAATAATAAAGTAGAGGAAGCATCTAAGTGAAGTAGTAAATGGGCCGTGAGCTATCTTTGCACACCGTGTGAGTGAGTTCACCTGGTGGAATCACGACTTCACTCATTTTACTTGACAAATCGTGTACCTGCAAAGCGCGTTGAGCTTGCTGTAGAGCGGGGGGAAAGCGCTACATAAATGATATCTATTAACATCTGCCCATTAGTTCTTTCAGATTGGACAAACCCCAAGTATTTTAGTTTTAATATGCCATTTTAAGCTTAATAGTTGGTATGTTACAGGAATATAGAGGTGTAAATGAACAGACACAACTTCTCTAGCTCAAAGTCTTTTTGAAAATATAATCAGCTACCAACGAAGAACAACCACTGACAGATTACATTCACTTTCCTTCCCTTATGTTACACCATTTCTGTTTCTATTTCTTACCTGTTCTTGGCGTTGATTGAGAACTTATTTCACGCATATCGGGCCAAAGCCATGCCTCATACACTTTTGAGTAGCGTTACCTCAGCAGACCTACTTCCTTCTCTAGTGTTAACACTTACAAGGTGAGTAAAAAAAAGGGGGCTAAAATGAGCTATCTTGAAAACGAAATGACCAAATAAGATGAAACAATCACAGAATGAAATATGTTATTACATTTATTTGACATAGCGGTTGACCAGGATTACTCCGGAAACGGCGCGCAAATGCGGGTTTAAAAATGACACGGGTTTTTTTTTTTTGTTTTGGGGGGGGGCGGGTGGGGGGGGTGGTGAGGGGCTGGGGGGGTCAGTTTTCGTGTATTAGCACCGACTCCCGTTATGAGCACACAGGTGGACAAGGGATCGACAACCCAGTCGATCCAAGCTGTGTGAAAGTGCCACAGTGTACAAGTATATGGAACGTGTGTAGTTCAAAAACAGCGATGTGGTTCTAAAATAGAGATACACATTTAGTTTTTTAATACAGAGCTGAAGTTGCTTTTTTTTAGATGGCTGTATAAACATGAATCGTGGACAAGATACCTTACTGTATGAATACAAATCTACAGACAGTTACGAGAGAGGGGGAATGAAGACTATTTACTATTTGACACGAAATAGAAAAAAATACAGGACAAAAAACACAACTGAGATTTGTCTGGTTTGCAAAACGTGATGCCAAAGACCTCTTAAACACGTGAGAGAAATAGATCTAGACCTGGGTACGGTATCCGAAAGCCAGCAGCCTAAAACCTTGTGGAGGCAAAGCAGCCTGTAGGTAGATCTCGATCCCAGTATTTCATTATGATAAGCATCTTGGTGTGAGGATGAACATCCCATAGTCGCCGTGACTCGTGCCTGCCACGGCCAGTGCGCCACATACCTAGAGCTATTTCCGTCCTGTCAGCAATGTCCTGTCACATTCTGACACACTCACAGCAACCACACCAGACCCAGTCAGCTGCCGCGGAAATGCTTTAATGAGCTTCTGAGGAGAAACAAATAATAAGTGAAATGCAGTTTTAAATAGCTAAGGGGGTTAGATTTCAATTTACTTGCGTAATGAAGTTGTTATCTCAATTCACCTGTCTCGTTGAATATGCTGTTTTCTTCGAAATCGTTTATCTATAGCTACGCGGCAAAAAGTTAAGCTCACACACTGAACTATCAATTACCCGTAAGAAGTAGGGGGTCGTCTTTGATGCAAGATACTAAACTTATTAGGAGCGCTCCAACAACACCAATAACTGATGACGGAAGAACATAATTAAGCATTTCAACCTTCACGTGTCTTTTAAATTGCTGTAAAAAAACACATACTCACACACACACACACACACACACACACACACACACACATACACACACGCACATACGCACACACACGCGCACGCACACACACGCACACAGACACACACACACACACACACACACACACACACACACACGCGCGCGCGCGCACACACACACATTTAGCTTAAGAAAAATGCCCCCGCTCAACAAGTAGAAATTCTTCAAAACAATATTCTCTATACTTTTCCTTTGATTCTGCTAGTATTGATAAGTACGCTGCTAATCCATTATTTAAAAAAAAATCTACGTGACTTGGCTTCATTCTGTGCTGTCATATCATATCAAAGCCTCACATTATCATCAACACAACCTTCCCCTTCTGGCCAAGGCCACTTAAGAATTAAGATTACGGATGTTTTTGAGCACGTCCCAGACCAGGTCATCGGCCTTGCTTCACCATTCACCAGAATGTGACCTAGACATAAGCTTACCAGGACACCTACTACTTGTAGTATCACAGACACTATATTTACCTACAGACGGGACACTTGGCTATTTCAGCTTAGACAACCCGAGCGCGTCCCGTGTGTACAAACAGCATTAGCGATACAAGGGATAGTAGGAAAGTGTGAGTACAGCTCACACGCGTTTGTTGTCTATATCGCAGTGTTAAACGCCCGCATTGTGTGTTGGGGACGCACTGGAGGAGGAGACGCTTTCATTGTTACAAAAGAGAACGAGACCAGTATTCAGTCTCATATTCTCTGATAGTCCCAAACTTTGGCCAAGACGTGACGTGGAAAATGAGCCTAGCCCAGAACAGGGCTGCCTGACTGGAGGGTGATCAGTCCTTATCCTTGGGCTGGAGTGCTTTCGAGAGTGCTCACTGGACCTGGCGCTGATGTGAGAGACACTAATGCATGCACTGTCGTGTGTGAGTAGAGAGCACAGTTTCGAACAAGCGTTAGATGGCGGGGGCGTTGTTTGATCCATCCCATGGAAGAAATAGAAACACGATAGAATCATTCATTTTCCGATATGATGTTTGGAACTGCGATGTTTTGTATGTAAGATACAGGCGGTAAAAGACGAAATAATAATGGTGATTATAAAGTCCACTCCGTGTCCCAACAATGATATGTCTAGAAAAGTAGGCATACAAATGGTCATCCCCTTTACTCGTAAACAAATGTTCCTAGCATCAACAAGAAGTCCGGTTCAATAATCTACCGCTACGTTTGCTTCATAGACTGGAAGGAAGGAAGAGAAATTGACGAAGCATCACTAATCGTGTTAGCTGTGAAGCGATCGAGAGTAGAGCTTGAAAAAGTCGTCTATTGACCCCATTACACGGAATCTGTGCGTGATCCAAGAATCAAAATTCGTCTACAGACGGCGGGAATGCTCCAGTCTAAGCAGTAAAAACTGCTCCAGTACTCATTTAAAGATAAAACCACACATAATTTTTAGAACGCCAAATTTCAATGCAATGATATGCTGATTATACGCGCTTCTTTCAACTATCATACATTTCATTGCATTTCTCACCTTTTAGAACTACAAACACATCACATTGAAAACGTGGTGCAGACGCGTAAATTACAATGTTCCTATGATCACAGCAACAACAATAACAAATCCATGATATGCTGATTATTTTTGTTATCGAGATCCTGATATTTTAGCTAAAAACAACAACAAACAAACAACAGAGTACACAAAGGAAGGAATATGTCCACATAAACTCATTATTCTGTGTGATACTTAAATGCAAGCAACACAAACAAGGAGATATCTGGCGCCTGTTTGGTAAGGAATCCGTCTAATCTATTGAGTGTATCACGGGTTAGTCTTGGATTTGTCAGCCCGAGGACCACCGTCCAACCACTACGTCGTGTATGCTAATCCAGCGTCGACCGACATGACGTCGACACCAGTCTCAGGAAGCCAGACAAATTAGCGGGGTGCTGATGGTGGAGCCAGTCGTCCAGCTATTCGGTTTGGGACATTGATTTTTTGTCTTTCTTTCCCCTTTCCTTTGCTTTGCGTTGTTTTGTTTTTCTTTTACAACTCTCCAACGCGGCCAACCCATCACAAAGAATCTCTGTCTCGACGACTGGGCGAGATAAACATATCTCATTGCTTCTCTACAAGCTCTACTTTATTGGCATTGACGGAATGATTTGTACAACATTTATGACACGGTGCTCTGCCCCTGGGATGAGACACAAATCCGAGACACAGGGATGTGCACTGATGTATGCGGTTTAAGAAACGTAATGGCATTGTGGACTGCAGCGTTTTTATTTCTCCGAGACAACACAGTCACTGTGGCCAATGATGGAAATTGTGATGTTTCTGTTTAAATCATTGAGCAATCTGAGGTGGAGGTAACACATCACGAGAATTGTAATACGTTGGCTCAAAGTTCGTTCTAGAAGGTCAAAGTTGGCAATACAATATACCACTCTGCATATTCAATCACAATCTCTAGCTTTTCAAGATTGCACGTCCGCTTGAGAAAAGAGCACCTGATTTTACTTTATCTAGTCTATATGGAAAGCGTAGATAAAGTGTTCGAGTGATCCCTATCTTGATGTGTTTGTTTACGTTGTCTTTGCCGGTTCTGAATAGCGTGTCGATTTGTATTCTTATTTTTAAAATTGTGCCTTTTAGAAATACTTAAAAAAAAAAGAAGAGATTTACTATGTTGTTGTTGTTGTCGTTTCAGATGAACAACAATGTCTTCTGAGATGGATACAGTTGCTATTGGACAATGGTGATTCACCCATGGGAAACGTACATCACCGTAATCACAGAAGGAGCTGTGTAAACAAGTCATAACAGTGCAGAGATTGTTATTTCTACATGACCGAGTTCTCTTTCCATTCCCCGATGCAGATATCACGTGATGACAGTGATGGTTGGGATTTCACGACACGTGTGATTAATGACAATGGACATTCCTAATTCCACAGAGTGGTGATATGTTTTGGTCAAGCAACGGAGCTGTGTCATATCAGGCTTAAATCCGAAGAATATCTATTTTCAGGATGTAAGGTCTGTGAATAGAAGAACGTCTTTACACATTTGAAGTCACCACATTCATCGTGTGTTGACGCACCGTCACCATGTACACATCGTCAATTCAGGTGTGGCCCACGGTGTGTTTGGCACTGGCCAATGTCGTGGCCGGGCAAACTACAACAACAACGACACATGCAAACCGCATGGCATTCAACCCTCCCTCGGCTGAGGACATGGAGAGGTTGATGAACTCAATGTCAGAGGGAAAGGTGAGTACTGATCTATTCTTGGCTTCGATGTGAGTAGGTAAGATTTAATGTAGGATTTCACACTAGAGTTATCCATGACTTTGATAGATTTAATGGAGGATTTCACATTAGAGTTATCCATTACTTTGATATATTTAATGTAGGATTTCACATTAGAGTTATCCATGACTTTGATAGATTTAATGTAGGATTTCACATTAGAGTTATCCATGACTTTGATAGATTTGATGTAGGATTTCACATAAGAGTTATCCATGACTTTGATAGATTCAATGAAGGATTTCACATTAGAGTTATTCATTACTTTGATAGATTTAATGTAGGATTTCACATTAGAGTTATCCATGACTTTAATAGATTTAATGTAGGATTTCACATTAGAGTTATCCATGACTTTGATAGATGTAATGTAGGATTTCACATTAGAGTTATCCATGACTTTGATAGATTCAATGTAGGATTTCACATTAGAGTTACCCATGACTTTGATAGATTTAATGTAGGATTTCACATAAGAGTTATCCATTACTTTAATAGATTCAATGGAGGATTTCACACTAGAGTTATCCATTACTTTGATAGATTTAATGTAGGATTTCACAGTCGAGACTCACGTTATCCGTCCATGCTTTAAGCGTAGTTCTCATGTTTACCATACAAGATCACACCTGGTGTATGCCTCGCGCTGCCTTTTTTGTTCTTTATGTATGCTTTGAGATTTGAAATTACGGTAATAACTATAGCAACTATGTTGTCTATCACTCCAATACTTCTTTTCCACGTTTCTCCTAGATGTTATTGGTTTCTCAAGGTGTATGTAAAGCGCCTTGGAACACTAAGAGACTATCTTAGGCATCCCCAATTGTAGGCCCGCATCTCGCATCTACACATTTCAATTTTTAAAATGCGGAGCATCAGAGAGGAGCGGATAACTCGATATGGTCCAGTTGTGTCATAGAATCATTCTTACTACTGATTTTTATTTCACTTTTTGTCTTGACTTCCAACAGAAACAAGAGCTGGAGCTACAAAAGTACAGCTATCTGTGCTTCGTGTCCAGTTCCAAAGCAGTCCCACCCAATGATACAGGTAACATCAATCGTTTATTTTGTATTGATTCTATTATGTTACGGGAGCATACCTCTTTCATTCATTTGTTGCATCAGGCCACTTTGATATGCTGGTCATTATCCAGACCTAATCATTTGGCCACAAACCTTCTAGATTACACTCTTGAATGCTTTAATTTCTAGACAACATGTAGGAGAAAATAATGTGTACTTAACTAATTAATTGATTACTGTGGTATATCTTCTGCTTTCGGGGGTCAAAGGATAAGCGTTATGGTCACTCAGGGTTTCGTATCCTTGCATTGGCGAAATAGTCTTGATTTGGCCAATCATAGCTGCTTCTTTCAGTATCGTCAGTACTAAGACGTTGCCAAAATGTTTGCATATGATCTCGAGATGAACATGATTTATTCGAAGTAACTGTTATTGTGGGCGCGTAAGATACTGCACTACCAGAGTGCCTTGAAGAGGATAGCCAAACACGTTGGGTAATAACTCCGTTAAGTGTTTTGACCACACTGGTCGCCTAAGAAATGCTGCATAATGGTAAATAGGAACAAGGAAAGAGAGGAAGACATGAAGTTGTCCAGAAAGGAAAGCAGCTGACCGTGCCCTGCGTGCCACTTTCCCAATCGCATTCCAATCAAGGTTACGCCGTAGAAGTGTAAAGTAAACTGTGTGCGGACTCCTGCCTTGGTCAGCGAGTTCAATGGCCCAGCTGACCAGTCCAGGGTGTCATAAACAAGGCGGGAATGATCTGCCAGCGGCACCCTCACGTGTTGGCCTTGACAGATGGACAACTTGGCCAGTCTCAGCTGAAACAATCTTTCCCAGCGGGCCCTGCCAGACATAAGCATATAGGCTACAGCTGTCAAGTCAAACCGGCCCACGTTCTTAGGTTAACTTTGTAATTCGTTCACATACGTTCGAGCACCAGGACTTCAGAAAATATTGTGCCATAGACCTGGTTCCGTTTTAAATCATGGCTGTAGGCTGTAGCCATACTATCTCAACGTTGTATAAATATGGACAGTGTGAACTCAAAGACTGTAAGTCGACGAAAAAGGAGTTTGAACTCAAAGAACCATGAAAAAAAAAAAAACCCGTGTATAAACCATTACCCCCCCCCCCCTCCTCAAAGACTGTATTGCACACACAGGCTATCCGGCCACAGAAGGGCCTTGTGACTGCATTGCACAATTGCAAGAACAAGGGGAAAGTTTAAGGCCTACCAGTCCCCTGGCTGGAGTGGTTCTGAAAGTCTAGCAAACAATGAACAATGAACTTCATTCCCAGACTGGTTTGCTCTATATGGGTGAATTGACATAATATGAACATCAAATGACGAAGACAAAACAGCGTGAAGAGTGCATAGGTCATAGGTGCCTGATCGGAACAGCAGCTGTCAAGTCGACAGTCGTTTCTTGACCGGAGCCATGTGGTGGAGCTGCTAGTAACATCTGATGACGAAAAGAAAACAATGTTGTGGCTGTCCGCTAGGCCTAGCTTAAGGAAAGGTTTTGAATACCAATTCAGTGTTGGATCTTGCGTTTCGCAAGTCGCAAGCACTATCAATAAATGCATCTCACAAAGCAGGTTTGCACTCGCAAACACGACAGAGCTCAACCATGTGGACTGGTGTAAGGCTTATCCTGACAGCATATCCAGGTCGATCATTTGTGGCAGGGATTAACTAAATGGCCACCTTAAACATATTAGGGAAATGAGTTTATTTAGAGCATGTACCCAAATCTAGCTTTAAGTAGGGGCTTACTTACTATGTGAAGCTTATGGGGAAATCTATATTTAAAGACATTGTGCCTTATTGTTTTACATTGATTCTCTGGAACCATAATTATGTAGATGTCTGAATCGAATAATCAAACAGAGAGCATCCTTTTTTTCTTCTTCTTCTTCGTTCTTAAGAAATCTTAACAAAAACTTCAATCATTAGAAACGCTTTGCCCACATGTGGTACATAGTAACAGATTTAGGAGAAACTTGCCCATATCCGGAGGAGTCCCTTGTGGTGGTCTAGTGTTCAGTGCGTTGGCCTCAAAGGTCAAACGCTCAGGGCATGAATCACAGCCGTGCCGACTCAATTTGGATTTGAGAGTGTTTTCTTATCCAGCACTACGTATACTTTTGGCAAAAGTACTTTGTCAAACATCTCTCACCGTCCTCAGTTGTAAACAGGGTACCCGACTGCAGACAGTGAAAAATCGTGTTAGTGTATTTGTATGTGCGCCTCCCAGGAGGTCTGTCGGGGTAATAATGTGCTGTAAAGCGCGTTGCTTGAACTTGCTTTTGAGCGAGAAAAAGCGGTACATAAATCATTACTATTTATGTGTATGGCAGGTCTGTACTGTGAGCCCGTGTGGGATGACGTCATGTGCTGGCCAGAGTACTACCCTGCAGGTACACGTGCCAGTCAACCGTGTGCTCATTACGTCACCAACTTCAACCCCAGAAGTGAGTACTATTAGCACTACATGTACTATTACTACTACTACTAAGAAAGAAAGGAAAATAAGGGGATGAGAGAAGCAAAGGACTCCGTGATCAATGTTTACAACACTTCTCCACAGATACGGCGACTCGGTACTGTACAAAAGCGGGCACTTGGCAGAAGAACCCTAATGCCAGTTACAACAACTCCTGGACAGACTTCCGCTATTGTAAGGCGTTAGTCCTGTCTTCCATCATCCAGGTGAGCACTGGGCCGCATCCTACATATACGTTCATGTGTAAGAGAGATGGCTCAGAAGTATATAACGCAGTGTCTAGTTCATCCACATAAAGTTCTTTGTTGCCAAGACTACTGTTTTCGTACGTGTGTGTGTGTGTGTGTGTGTGTTTGTGTGTGTGTGTGCGCGCGCGTGCGCGCGTGTATGTGTGTACGTATGTGTGTGTGTGTGTGTGCGTGCGTGTGTGTGCGTGAGCGCGTGTATGTTTGTAAGTATGTGTATGTATGTGTGTGTGTGTGTGTGTGTGTGTGTGTGTGTGTGTGTGTGTGTGTGTGTGTGTGTGTGTGACAGAAAGCGGTGTATTAGAGTGTCTAA
>JAUELK010218906.1:0-10374 GCA_031471215.1 Gastropteron pacificum | reverse complement strand
ACTACTACTACTACTACTACTACTACTACTACTACTACTACTACTACTACTACTACTACTACTACTACTACTCTACATGAATGCTTAAGAGTCCAGGCCTTTGATTGGATACATTCTTGTTCCACTGCACTGGCTCTGTGATAGGACATCTCCTCCTTGCTCATCTTGGTTGTGTTCAGTGCAATTGATTGCTGTTTATTTGCTGCATTTTTTTGTTGTATTTTCATTCATATTTTGATTCATGAATTATTCATATATCTCCTTTTTTTCCACCCCTTTTTTTACTATATTACGTCCCTTACTTTGGTCCATCATCATCATCATTGTTCTTATCATTCATTGTACTACTGTCGGTATGATGATGATACTCATTGTACTACAAAAAGTTGCCATGCTGACTACTACTACTTTTGCAAATGAAGAAAACCATTTTTTTGACTTCCGCAGATATAGAAAACGGAAGGGAGTCCATAGGCTACCGGTAGCCTATGGATTGCCAGCCATAGAAAAAAGTGCCAGACATTTATAGATGAGAGATATGAGTATGTTTTGATGGCTGAACATAAGATTAAAGACTTAATTTAGTATATTAATATTATGTGTATAGGGTCTGCGGCGTAACAGTAACAGAATATAAATCCACTTATGGTGCTTATGACCTAAGGGTAATAGTTATATTATTATGATAAAACAACAAGTCTTATCATCTCAATAGGTTGCCAAAACTTATTCTGAAGTATCATCAGTATTGAGGACTGACCTACTGTCGTTTGGATTGCTGTCTGTTACATCATCACCCTTTATCTATCTTCTCTAGTCGAGTTCTTGTCATGCCATCTGTAGCAAGCCTATACCTTGGTGCTTTGGATTGCGTACTACTGTATCAATATCATCATGCTGCATTGCATAACAAACATGTTCTATTAGTATTAGTACTATTAGTGTAGTGTGCTGAGCTTAAAAAGTGATGTTTGAAATAGTTCTTTTACTTATTTACTTACAAGGCTGAGTTTTGAATTTGACTTTCACTTTCATGTAACACAAAGTTAGAGCACTACTCAAGTCTTGAGTGATCCAACATACTGGAAGAAGAAAAATATGTTTTTTTTCTCTTTTGGCACTGATTTGACCTTTTTGCGTTGAATGTGTCGTTAAACCCAAACTGAGTAAATAAGATGTTCGTTTTAGTTTTCTGATTTCCGCTACTCATTGTGTGTCTGTACATGTGACTGATGCTAGCAATCGTCTGGACCATGTTCACAAACATGGCATTCTGCATATTTTCACCAAAGAAAAGTTGCTGATCGGCCATACTGAATGATCTCCAGAGATTCGTCATGTGGTCTCATGAAAACACCTAATTTGGAGCTGTTCTGTCAATTGAATAATAATAATAATAATAATAGCTGATTTATATAGCACTTTTTCTCGCTTGAGCTCAGAGCTCTTTGCAGTATATTAAATATTGGAATTGCGCTGATGTGTCGACATCTCATCTAGGGTAGTAGTAAAGTTTGGGCTTTGGTATTTTCAGTGGTGTCGTCCATATTATGGATACTTGACATTCTCTTTCAGCTCAAATTATTTTTTAAACACTCGTCACTTTTTAAGCTCAGGCCTGCATTGATGATATAAATAATATTATATGAATATAGATTATAATACATAACAAAAATAGTAATTACTAAGATGTAGTAGTAGTTAGCATGCTTTGGTACTACACTGCAAAAGCTGACATTTTTTTTTCTCTTTTGTTTTCATCATCTCGAGGAGGGCAATTTTTGTAAAACAATATTTTGTACAGTCCTTACAACTGAAACACACTGTCGGTGTTCATGATGACCAAGTATTAGAATGATTAGAAGAATGAGGACATTTTTTAAAGAAATCACCCCATTATTTGTACTCACATGACTGCAGAAAACCAACGCATCGCATTGAACAGACCTTCCATTACGTGCAACTATGATGAAGGAGGCGCTGTTGAACGGAGTTTGGGAACCTTCTAGATTTTCTAGACGAAGAATCTAGATCCAGATTCAGATCTAGTGTATTTGTTGATCAATCTATACCTTGGTCATAAAGCAAGAAAGTAGGACACAAATTAAATTGAAACACCGTTTGTTTTTTTTGAACAATGAAAAAGAAAAATCGTAGTTACTTGTGTCTACACACAGGCGGTCATGTGGTTACAGATTATTGGGTCACGTGATTTCTAAAAAAAATTGTCCTCATTATTGTAACAAAGAACCTTTACCACACACACACACACACACACACTTGTGCGATAACCACTTTGTTGTCCGAGTGGAGGGGGTGGGTGGCGGGGCTAATTAAACTTGATGATAATTTATTATAACATTTTACAACAAAGCTACCGTCGCCGATCCTTTACTTTTTTACATGGCGACGGCGACGTAGCTGCTTGCAAATGCCATCTCTTTGTTTGAAGTTTTCATGTTGAATTGTTCATTTTGCTTACTTATTAACTTATTGTCTGAGTGATTGAGAAGAAGAAGAACTTGGTGTCATTTTTACAGTAATACAGTAGTTTCTGCATCGTTCTATCAGATGGAAGCTGGACATTATGGTTCAAGTTTAATGATTTCACTAAAAAAAAAAATTCAAATTAAAAAAGTAGTGAAGTGTGAAATTCATATTTAGTAAAGCCTACTTCCTACTTATCCCCCCCCAGTGGGGTTCTGGCTGCAGATTATGTGCATTAACTCATTCCCTACTTGACCCTATCTGTGTCACTCACGCCTGGCAGACATGCCCATTTGCACTGCAAATGTTCACCCAAGGTCAATAAAAAGAAAGTGGCGGGTAAAAGCGCCTTGAGCTTGCTGTAGAGCGGGGAAAAGCACTATATAATAAATGCTATCTATTATTGTTATTAGACTTAGAATAGGTTGGTGGCCAGTTTGCGGGAGCCGTGTTTCATGGCTGGAAGTAGGGAGTGAGTTAAATAATAAATAGAGAAGGAAGAAGTTTAACCAGAAAACAACAAGACAGTGACAGGCTGTCTTGTCGTTGTCGTCATCATCTAGTAGGGTTTCGACAGCTGGTCTCAAGTGCCATCTTTATACATACATACTATCATTTTTGTGATGTGGTTCAACTTGCTCTTGTGTTCCTACCTTACTACTATTACATGCATTTTTGCCTGTACCACATTATTATTATTACTATGACTACGTAATCCATGATCCAATCCTTGGCGTATGTTGTGAACGGGAACGGGGGGACGATTTTTTTTTCTGTCCCTCCCCCCCCGGCTGTCGACTATTATACACGTATATTAATTATTATTATAATTCTTATTGCTAGGACGACATCCGAGGAGGCACTTTAGGATATAAATGTGCATATTTTGTATATTGTTTCATTAATTATTCATGCGACTTTAGCAGTCTTTTCATGTCGGTGATAAATGTAGTTTAAACTTTTTTTTATCTTCATGTGATAAACTTTTTCTTGACTTGATGTCCATACAAATGTATTCTTTTCTGTTTGATTTTTTTTTTGGTTTAAATTAATCCAGATTCCAATTGTAATTATTGTTCTTTTTTTCTTTATTTTTTGAAATTCTATATTTCTTTTTTCCTCTCTTCTCTCTTCTCGCTCTGTCCTGTTTACTACTACAATGTGCGACTTACTCTACCATGAAATGTGTTTTAATGATGTAGTAATGAGACATATTCTTGTACTATTAAGGCTTGAATGTGTGCGTGTGTTCATATATATATAAATTAAATATATATGTGTGTGTGTATGTGTCGGTTAAGATTGATTCCCCATACAAACTATGGGGTAGGGGTGTTGACTGTAACTTCTCCTTTTGTTTTAGTCTTTAGGTTTGATACTATCTATTGTGATTTATCCTTCATTGCATCATACATACTACACATACATAAGAATATAGGATAGACCCTACAGATTATTATGTGGACATATTTTTGTGATCTGGGCGTGTGGCCTGAAGTAGCAAATAAAGAATTCATTTTTTCATAATACAAAGACTGTCGTATTGGAGATGAAGCACTTAAGATGTTACATCTGAGTATGATGATGTCTTAAACATTCTGATTTTTGTTCCTTCTGGCACCAAGTTACATCCCTGTCTGTAGGCCTCCAGTATTTTTTGTGCAATTTTTGAAATCTTTCAATAGCCTAGCAATGATGATCATTTAGACATAATTAAAGTTGACCCCATATCTACTACCCATTAAAAAAAATTAGGATTGCATTTTTTTTTTAAACCACTAAGAATTTCATTGACCTGAAATAGAACATATTTTCACTGTTCAAAAAATATTATTTGATTGAGTCTTGAAGAGTTAAGTGTGTATGTATGGCGATTTAGCACATTTCAAATCACCCCCATTCATCATCATTATAGTTATAATAATGATTCTTCTTTTTATTTTCATTACAATTACAATCATAATAAATTATTATTATTGTGACTACTATTGTTTTACTTATTATAATTATCACTATTATTAGATGAGAATTAGAAGAAGAAGGTTGGGTTTGTATGATAATGTGTTCAGTGACCCCCCGCCCTCCTCCCCCCTTCCCCCCCACCCCCATGTTCTCGTCTTTGTTGTCAGTCTACATGTCATGATGTACTTTTACCATTGCTGACCTGTTTTCTTTTCTTTCTTTTTCTTTTTTTTGAGTCTCAACACTTCAGCTGAACTACATACATTAAAAACTTTATCAACAGCTTTAATGCATTCGTTTGTTTGTTTGTTAGATTGCCTTTTTACCTGTCGTCTGTTGTGATTGATGTTGTGTGAATAGGGTGACGGACAGTGTCATTGTAAAGTGCTCAGAGCCGACTGAGGGATGAGTGCTATATAAGTGATCTTTATTATTATTATTTAAATTTAAATTTTTTTTTTAAATACAGCTTTGTTAACAGCTTTCATTCAGTCATTGGGTCTTGCTTCTAAAACAAATTGTACAATCACATCTTTTAACATCAAGAAGACAAAGTGGAGAGAACGAACACTTGATGATAATATTCAAGTTCTTCATACATAAGGGGTATCTGTTTTAATGTTGACAAAATTATTTGCAGCCTTCCACACTCCGTGTTGGTACAGTACTGGCCACTTATAAGAACGTCTTATATCGGAAGTTCATTTTTTAGCCAAAATCAAAGGTTGTAACACAGTTTTCTATGATTTAATTAGCGCATACAACTTTGTTGACAAGCAGGTGCGGTAAAGTGTTGATGGTAGGCATATATGAACAATTTGGATTACGCTGTGCATAGACTGAGTAAGAACAGGACCGTATGTGCATTCCTGGTTGGTCAACATCAGCTTTGAAAGTTATATAAATCCACTTTGTGGAGAAGGGTCAGCCGTGCTATTATCCGAAGCAACGTTCTTATATTCGGAGTATATAGAAAATATAGAAATTATTCGGTCGACCGAATAATCACTCTTATAATAACCGAAGTGTTCTCTATCTGAGGTTCTTATAAGTGTACGGGTACTGTATTCCCGAATCTCTCGACTGTCGAAAGCCTTTCAGTGCTATTTTGGTCTATCTACACAATGATATTGAAGGAGATACAACAAAACAGCACTGGTTTGTCTTTGGCCAGCTCAGTGGTCCATGTGCATGTCCTCTTCTCCTTCTTGGTCTTCTTCTGTCTGCTCCCTGCAGTCACATTTTGTAATTGACTCAAACTGGAGAGCAAAGATGAAAACAAAATGAATTGAGAGCAAAGATGGAAATTAAATGAGAGCAAAGATGGAAACAAAATGAAATGAGAGGAAAGATGAAACCAAAATGAAATGAGACTAGAGCAAAGACGAAAACAAATTGAAATGAGACTAGAGCAAAGACGAAAACAAAATGAAATGAGAGCAAAGATGAAAACAAAATGAAATGAGAGCAAAGATGAAAACAAAATGAAATTATGCGAGTGTAACAAAAATCCCAGAGTGAATGTTGAGAACACTAAGTAGTAAACTTTCATGCCAACACAAAGAAAGATAAGACATTACATTAACAGTTTTAAATGAGGGCTTGAAATTAAGTGAATGCTGTCCTGATGTAACACTAACAATATTCTAATGCATATGTAGGCCTACATGTAGGAGGAGCAGTCATTTGATGATAAATAATAATAATAATAATATTGAATTTATATAGCGCCAGAATCCACCACTAGTGCTCTATGGCGCTTCACAAAGTCTTAAAACGGAACAATTTTCCACACTTCACACTCAGGAGATGCAGAGACATTCTGTCGATATTCTTAATCCAGGCTCGAAATTTGATACATAGATAGAACAAGTCCTTATGAACACATCTGTACACATTCTATCCGCTATGAGAAAAATGGACATCACATCAAAAGAAAACTAGAGCAGTAAAATGCTGACTGCCACATGGCGCAAACACTACACTATACCATGAGGGGATTCGAATTTGAGCGGAAACACAACACAGTCTCTGGTAGTACAAAGGAAACATGTGAAGACAAGGGTGGGGTGGTGGGTTTGCTGGTGGTCAAAATTGGTCACTTATTTTATGACAATATTTTTGGCAGCCCTAATCCGTCACACCACAAGATGGGCGTTCTCAGCCAATCACAGACAAGATGGGATCAAACCCAATCACACGTAGTCTGAACAAATTTGACTCCTACTGTTGATGTAAGTGTATGATGTTGTAACTTGCCTGTGAAGTTTAACCTGACACCCCTATTTGGGGCTCCCTAAGTGTCAACATAGGAGGACCTGTCAAACAAAACTCTCTTGGGGAAAATCCCCAATCCCTTAGCACTTACCAAACTGATCTCATTGTCGTATGTATGATAGACAAGTACCTACTACTTATTCATTGTACCAAACTGTATGACGAACAAGCACTGCAATATTTTTTCGCTCCCTCGCCACTCACCCATCTGTTCTTGTGTGAGCCATCTGGACACGTGACCACTGCCATGTGCTCCTCTGTCTCTGTGCTGTCACAACACAGGTCTCCCGTGTCGTCACAACCACCATAGCACAGGCCCATGTCAATGGAGCGGTCTGCTACACAGCCGTGCTCGTCTGTGGGGACTGTGTACCTCCTGATACGACCACACATCTTGGGCTTTTCTGTAAGGTGGAAATAGGAGGGGAAGGGGAGACATGATGGAGGCATATAAGTATAAGTATACACATTGTATTGTATTGTATGTGTGTTAGGGACGCGCTGGAGGAAGCCACGCTTTTTTTCACAAAGCGAAAGAAAGCAATGTCCAGTCTCATTGTCTCTGGTGCAAGTGAAAGTATAACCATGGCTTCTTACTTGGCTGGAATCGAGTCGGTATGAGTAACCATAATACTACTACTAATACTACTACGACAAATCAAATATAACAACCAACGAAAAGAAGAATGAGAACAAAGTTTCTAATCCAAGACGCTGACGACAAAGCACAAACAAACAAACCCACCTTCACAGCTCTGTGGCTCCAGAATCTCAAAATCGTCCTGTCCCAGGCCACAGACACTATTCATCAGTTCACACTCGTTGACCCAGGTCTGGGGAAGAGGGAGGAGATGGTACCAGGAACTTATAAGACTTGACTTTATATAGGCCACCAGTGGCGGGCGGTGGGCTGGGGTGGGCATTAACAACACAGTATCTGACTATCCAATTTCGAGAATTGTGTAGGTCTAAATCTAATTGGAGATTAGGCTAGTCCCATTTTGATTGTATATAATTACTTGAATATCAAAAGGGTGGCCTCAACAAGGAAATCGTTGTGATTTACACAATATGCACCACAGATGGCCTATATATAAGAACTGCCAACTTATAAAGTAGGGAAACATCTATACTATACAGTTACAGTGGAGTCCACATAAGATGAACTCTGTTAACCTTCTCCTACAAGGAAGAAGAAGAGCCTAACCAAACCTATACAACAACAACAACAACAACAACAACAACAACAACCTCAACACCATGCAAGCAAACCTGTACAACAACAACAACATCAACACCATACAAGCACACAAACAACATCAACACCATGCAAGCACACAAACAACATCAACCTCAACACCATGCAAGCAAACCTATACGACAACAACAACACCACCACCACCAATAACAACAACACCATGCAAGCAAACCTGTACGACTGCTCCAACTCTTGCACAGACAGGAGATGCAGGGTGCGCAGAACAGACGGGACACTCACAGAAAGCAGCCCCGTACTCATTGACAATACATACTTGTCCAGGCAGTGTACAGGTGGTCATAGTGCATGGACCTGAGGACAATGATAGATAACAATAGTAATAATAATCATAATCATAATAATATTAATAGAATAATAACAATAATAATGATAATAATAAAAATAAGAGCATGGGTCTTCACCAAACTCCGGGAATGCCTTGAGCAATCTATATGAAACTGATTGTTTTAGAATCAATCAATTATCTTTTTTTTCCCCCCACCACACTACAACCAAGTTAAGTCAGTATTAAGATGATCTAAAAGACCCCATGACTCTATAATAGAGAAATACAATATATTTCCTTATTGAGTCACAGGTCTCAGAGACCTCTGAGGCGCACGGTGTGGGGGTTTCCACGGGTGGCGGAGAAGGTTAAGCTTTCGTTGTAATGAAATAATAATAATAATAACTTCATTTTATATAGCGCTTTATCCTCACAAAGTGGGCCCAAAGTACTTTACATTGTATTTTAAGAACTTTCACGCCTCAGTCATACACAATCGCCTCTCATTCACCATCACAAATATCTACATAACAAAAGGCAGGAGATATTTAGCCAAAGTACATGTTATCAACTTACTAAGAAGAAGAAGAAGAAGAAGCAGCAACCTACCAGATTCACAAGTACCATGGCATGGTCGTTCTTGTACAGCCAAGACGTTCAGTCCATTGGTGTCTCGGCTTCGAGTCTGGACCCCTTGTTTACAGCTCGCACTGCAAGGTCCCCATTCACTCCACCTGCCTGGCATCACTGAGGGGGAAACCATGGACAGATTAGTGTTAATTTTTTTTTAGGCTGACTTGCCGTGCGAAGACGCAGTCCTCGCATGGACAGTTCACCACTGATTGAATAGAAATCCTAAAGCCTACAGCAAGTTTGTTTAAAAAATTGAATAGAAATGTTTGTTTGTTTCTTATATGATATGCAGGTTTAGTGTATTAAATGGAAACAAAAACAAAAAAGTTGTCATGAGTGGGGATCGAACCCGAGTCCCCAACCGTACAGAACGAACACTCTAACCATGAAAACACTCTCACAGTTAATTGGTGACAACTTTTACTCTATTTATAACGGGTTAACTTGCGAGGACCAAAACCCTTATTTTAAAAACTAAACTTTGCCTTTTCACTTGCGCTTTTTTTGATATAGATAGTGATACTTTTTAGTTACGTTCTTATTACGTTCTTATGTTCTTTTAATTTACCCACTTTTTGTCCTTCTTTCACTTAGCATGTTACTTGTAATTCACTACTGACATACACTAGTGATATTGATAGGTTTTTATTTTACAACCCTGGAAAAGAAGAATCGAAGAAGAGGACACCCACAGTAATTTCCTCTTTCCTATCGCAATTGTTTCCACATTCAGACCCCAATTCCGGAGGAAGACATTTTTTTATTGGAGAAAACACAATCAACAGTTGGAAACCGAAATATTCCAAGCTTAGAACATCAATTCATTAATATGTAAGACAAACTTTTCCTGATGTTTCCGAAACAATTTTTCACGGCCTATGAGTCGCGCCGATGTGTCGGCGAAAAATACAAACTCGAGGATTTTCTGCGCCAATGTATTGGCGAAAAGTATGCAATCAGTTAAAGGTTGAGAACAAAGTGAATCTTACATGGGGTTCCAGTGCCCTCACAGGGCTTTCCTACGACTTCAATCTCCACCTTGGTCTCCATCTCAATCATGCAGGCGTGTGACTTCATGTGGCACAGGTTGATGTACGTGATCTTGTTGGTGGCACACACCATCTCTGTGAACAAAAAGGCGTGTTAGCACAGTAGGTAGAGCATTCAGGCAACACCAAGGTGTCGACCATGGGGTCGCAGGTTCGAGCTCACCCTCTGCTCTGTGGGGCTGCGTGTTGGCTTCAGTGAAAAGCGGAGCTCAAAACACTAAGGCAAATTTCCTTGAGAAGGGATGATGAAAGTGTATACAATAAAACACGTGGATACATGGGAGAGATTGAGGGCAAAAAAACAAATGAAAGTGAAATACAGTAGAACCCGCATAAGTCGACATAGCTGGGACTATTGAAATCACGTCGAGTAAAGAGAAAGTCGACATAAGAGTATTAAGAGTTTGCAGCAGGTTTGGAGG
>JAUELK010218905.1:0-19854 GCA_031471215.1 Gastropteron pacificum | reverse complement strand
ATCATCATCATCATCATCATCATCATCATCGTCATCATCATCATCATCATCATCATCATCATCATCATCATCATCAAAGACTCAATTATTTGACTATACAAACATTGTACGATGCACTACAAAATGTATATAATAAACATAAATTATTATTCAAAGAAATCATCTTGCTTTTTTCTGAATTGTCCATTTTGTACATGTAACAGACAGGACATAGACTATCAACGTGTCACGGCATGTACGTATTAGTGCCTGGACAGATCTGAGTCATTCGAGCACAGTATTAATTCGACTCTTGGGGGGTAGTCTGGGGAGGTATGACGACATCACGTGGAGATATCTTTGGTTCATACATCAATTATCTACCAGACCTATCACAGTCCGCTGTTGGTCGCACCTTCAGCACCTGTGTAGCCTAGTAATACCACGCGTATCAAATTTAGACCCTAGTCTTGTGCAGGGTATCGTGTGATTGGATGTTGTTGTTGTTGTTTTTGTTGTTGTTTTTCTTGTTTTGATCTAGCACTTTGTATGGTTTCTTCAATCTTTGAGTGGTCTTAAAAGCCTATAGAGCCACGTCAGCCTAGCCCTGTTACCTGGGACCTGAGGGCATTACAAGTGACCCCTTGTTCATTACGTACTTTCTTAGGCCCATAGCTCAGAGAGGAGCATAGGCCATCGACGAAACCACACGCCAGGGCACTCTGTTCTGGGCAGCTCTTGCAACCTCACACCAGCTGGATCCGTACTGCTGTATCTCTGTCAGTGTTTCGCCTCCAGCTGCTGCGAGGCCGGCCTCTCTTCCGCCTCTTGTTTATGCAATCGTACAATGAAGGCGTAAGACCCCGCGGGACCAGGGTATGACTGGAAAGGCCGATTAGGAAGCAGGAGTCTTTCATGTGCCTTGTGCAGACGATTAATGTGAGATGTTCTGCAAATTGGTACAACAAGTGTCAAATTTGATTTCTGTTCTGTTCTCAGTAAATTCTTATAAGCATTTTATTCTGAGCTAACAGTCCTTTACAGAAATAAGACGTTTTTATTTTGTCAAATATTTGTTTATATTCACATTTTGTGTGGTTACTTCAGAAAACCATGTTTTTAGAAAAACGTGTATATAGTTTTCCTTTTAGTTTTTTTTCTCAAGAAAAGCGTTTAATGCAACATATGCGAGGGCTAACTTATTTTTAAGAACTTTGGAGGAAGTATTCTTGTTGGGTCTAGTGTAAAAAAAAGAAAGAAGGCCAGTCGGTCAATTGTTCACCTTTAAGGGGCTCTACCTCGTCAACCTCCGCTCCGACATTGTACCTTGTTGAATAACAGTAACAATAATAACAGAAACATTTATATAGCACTTTCCCCCGCTCTACAGCGAGCCCAAAGCGCTTTACAGCCACTATTACCCCGACAGACCTGATTCATTCCAGAGCCTTCTCAACATGCTCTGTTCGTCCTTTGTCGATGTGATGCTCTGCGTCTTAGATAAATCCTTTTTGGGTCCGGATGGGTCTTGTGAGTGTATTACACAATTACACAAACAAGGAACCATTTCTATGGCCCTTCAATCCCAGATTACAGAGCTAGCCTGCCACGGCTTTGTTAGTCTATCAGACGACTTGAAGAATTCATACCTAATGCCTTATCAAAGCAACAGCAGCCACAACAACAGCAGCAGCAGCAGCAATAAGAACAAGGAGGGGGGGGGTGTTGGGGGTGAGGTGAAGGGGGGGGGGGGGTGAGTGGGAGGAGCGGGCAGATTGGCCACATTGTTGGCGCCATTACTGGTTCTCTACTTCCGGTTTGCTGACACGCCAATTACCCGTGTCACAATCACCTATCTAGATAGCGGCATGGCATGGTGAAAGAGCGAGAATGGTGGAGGAGGAGGAGGAGGAGGAAGAGGAGGAGGAGGAGGGAGGACAACGACGACGACGAAAACGAGGAAGAGGAAGATGAGGAGAAGAACGGGCATGAGGATGATGAGAAGGAGGAAGATGAGTAAGAGAAGGAGGAGCGAGGACGACGAGGACGATGACGAGGAAGATGTTTAGGAAGACGACGACGACGACGCCGAAGAAGACACCGACAACGACGACGACGACGACGACGACGACGACGACGACGACGACGACGACGACGACGAGGATGGGTCACCACCTGCTGTCTCCAGGTGTTTCAAGTGTAAGAGAAGTAGAATAACAGCTTCCGCCTAGCTGCTCTTTCACAAGACGGATTTCACAATCTGATCTGATGAAGAAGTAAGCATATGTCTCTGATAATAACGTTAGAAATATAACATGCCTTTTGATCAAGTCCAGAAACTGTACAAGTTATCAGTAATAGTGCTGGAAGAGGTGTTGGTGTTGTTTCGATCAGGCACAGTCATGCAGAGCATGGCAGCTTTTGCTCTGGAGCCTGGGACTGGAGGACCTGAAAACTGGCCCCGTGTTCATGCAATTCTGAAGGGGAAAAGGCACAAAATCCGAACGGACTAGATGGCGACTGTGTGCAATGTACTACGTGTACAACAACAACAACAACAACATCAAATACTTATATTTCTACAACTTCTACTGTCACCATTTCTGATAATAAAACGAAAAATGGAAGTAATTTCTGAGGCACTGAATCCCCATTGAAATTGACTAAAAGAGAAAAAAAGACCAACATATAACTGATTTATATTACGAATGTCCTAGATCTATAATATGACACATATGACCTGACAGACCTGATTCATTTAGCACCTCAACATCCTGACAGGCAAAAGATACATACTTTTAACACATACTCAGACACTCTGGAGTTTTATTTAGAAAGGCAGTACATCCATTGAAAATAAATAATGTTCTCATTATCAAGAACATTATCAACATTATCAACTTCAGACACAAAATATCAGTGTGATAAAGTTTCAAAAAGCATTTTGTACATTCTGAACATTGTTCAAAAGAAAAATCTCTTATGATTGATAACTTATAAAGGAAAACGTTGTTTGGCTCTCCTGTAAAATGGATACTATACTGTTTTTCTAAATGAAACTCCAGCACTGTATTCGGGTACCCTGTTTGCACTCAAATACGATGAGAACTATCCAAATTCAAAGCGCATTGTTACAACCAGTGTTCGGACACATGTTATACGACGTTGGTCATAGGCCCAATCCACAATTTGTATGGCTGCCTACCCCCGTCTAATCGCCCAAACGAACGTTTTACCTGACCTACATGTTGTCGCTTCGGATGAATTCAACGTACTTTCCTTTCTCCCGGTTATTTTGGTCATGGCATTGCCACTTCTAATTTCACAACAACGCGTACAATGTGCACGCTAGACCGCGACAGTCTTGTCATCGTCTTGTCACCACGGCCCTTTCCATTTTAACGTTTTTCTCGGCACTTTTGCTATTTTTCGCTTACACTGGATCATTCTTAAAAGCCCTTTACATTGTGAACTGACAAGTTGTCGAGTTTCATTTTCGTGTTCATCCGGCATCGTTTTTTTCGCAACGAGGGCAATCTTCGCCAAAGTAAAAAATGGTGGTTTGGTCAAGATAGAGTTAATGTCGTACCTTGCTACAACTACCTGGGCATGATCTTCTCTTCCCGTCTGTGTTGGTCAACCTGTGTTGACACGTACGCTTGTAAAGCCTTGAGGCTAGTAGGTATGATAAGAATTGTGTTCAACAAGCTTCGTTTTGTTAATCTTCATACTGCCTGCGAAAGTTAGAACAAAATAAAACAGTTATTCTCTACTATGGTTCAGAAATCTGGGGCACGAATATGATAGCTGCAATTGAACATGTCCAGATTAGATACTTTAAGGCATTTCTCGGAATTGGAAAAAGCACACCCAATGCTCTCGTTTTACAGGAGGTCAATACACACCATGTACGTGTAGACTACATGCACACAGAGCAGTAAAGTACTGGTGCAAGCTTCTGACAACTAGCGACGATAGGTACATTAAGAAGTGTTACTTGCAGCAATTTGGTCATTGCGAAGTATCCAATAGAAAGAAAACAGGGCCAGTAAAATAAAAAGTATTTTAATGTCAAATGGTTTGGGTCACATCTGGATCACACAACAAGTTCGTGATGTTCGGTCATTTCTTTCTCTCCTTAAAAAGAAAGACTGGTAGATGTAGGCCTCCAAGGGCAAAATTCATCTATTTCCTCGTTGTACCCATCTTACCTGAGCTTTACCCTTTTCAATGAGTTAGCGCCTTACTTATCAGTGCACACCTACATTTCATACAGAAGACTTTTCACCCTCTTAAGAATATTCAGTTTGCCTGTTAAAAAGACCCTCCACGGAATGTAGATAGTCACAGATGCCCTGTGTGACAAATGCTCATTAGTCGCTATTGAAGACGAGTCATTTTCTCTTCACGTGTCCATTCTATAACAACATACATTCTTCATACCAGCCCCTTATTCCTGTCTCCCCTTTATTCAAATACCGATGATGTTTTGACAAACATTCTGTCACTGAAAGATGTCCCTTTTTTTAAACTTTTGCACTGTCAATGATATAAAAGAGACATGTATAGCTGTTAAGTCATCTTAAATTATTGTACATGTGTTACTACTTTCCAATCTTGACCTCAATATTGGTTTTTCGTTTTTTTTCTTCATAGTATTTAATCATCTGTTCTGTTGCTTCTCGTCTGTTGAAATGTTTTTGCCATTTTCACCGATTCTTTGCATTTGTTTGTTTACCTTTGTTTATCTCTATATATTTATGTTTTCCTTCTGAAGTCCTCGTGTCAATTAATGCGTCATGATCGGATTTTTGTAATGTGGGGAAATGGCCAAAAATACCGAATAAATATCAATTCAATTCAATTACTTGTGATGTACGCTAAGCTAGATCAAGCCCATCACGTCATCCTTGCTGCCATTAACTAGTGGTTCAGTTCTCAATATGGAAACAAGAAATCGACTAGGTGCAGGTCTTTCCAAGTCAAGTCTCACTCAGAGCAGATGGCTTTTAACATACATTGAAATACGTAACACATTGATTAACGTAGTTTGTATCGTATGTCGGATGCTCTAACGCACATTGAGCTTGCTGTAGAGAGAGAACACGCGCTAGAAATAGGACATGATCTATGTATTTCTATTATTGGTATCCTAATGGGTAAGTGGAGCATGAGGAAGGCCGAGGCCGAGCGATAATCTATTTACGGTAGCTCATTTGCCTTCCGAACGGACCATCCTTTTTTCGAATCTCCATGTTGGAGAGTCTGGATATGGGTCAAGCGGTCAGCTGACATGGCTGTCCATTCCATGTTACCGTATACGGACGTGGTTGCTTTAGTATGTAGGTTCCACCATGTCTCTGAACTGTGCCGCCCCCCACGGGTGTAAAAACTCAAATCAGAAAGAAAATAGAGTTACTCCAAGAGTCTCCCTGAAAAAATATGGAGAGAGAGCATTTTCCTTCTATGGTCCATCCGTGTGGAATCTAGATTGATCTCAACCAAAGATGTTTACTAGTATAACTATAATTATAACTAAAACTATAATATATTACTATTATATTAGATTATGTCTATACACAATAATAATAATAATAATAATAATAATAATAATAGCCCATTTATATAGCGCTTTTCCTCCGGAGAGCTCAAAGCGCTTTACAGCATATTATGATCTCAACCCGCATAGTCTAGAACTGGAACACGCGGTTATGTAATCGTTCTCCTTACACGACAGCTGTCGCGGATGCCTATCACCAATCCCTCCAACATACCCCTAAGACCAACGGCCTGTCTGTATGATATCACGATCGTCATACTATCATGTTCCTCTGCGCAGATGTCGCTGAGTTTTGAGAAGTCATCGGAACCCCTGACGTCACACCGTTGCCATGAAGATGGTAAGATCAGTGTCTGCCCAGATGGTTTCTGCCTAGGACGTAACTACACAGTTTTTTGTTTTAGTTTCGCGTTTGGTTCTTATTTCCGTGCCCTAGACATTAGCACACATGTATTAATGTTAAACAATTATACTAGTAGGGCTTCCCCGTTCTTACGAACAGGAATGGACAACTGCTTGCTATCTCTAGACCCCCCCCCCCCTCCCACTATCTTTCCATTCTCATTAAGAACTACCCCCCCCCCCCCACACACCGCTTACCGCCTTTACAATAACATATTCTCACTACAGGCCTTCCCCGTCCTTACGAAAAGGACAACAGCTGTTTGCTTGCCATTTCTACCACGCCACTCCTGCCCCTCATTTACTTTAAACGATTGAGATACTAAAATGATACCACACCTCGCCCCCCCCCCCCCCCTCTCCCGTCCACTTTTTATTTGTTAAATCTCGTGTTCTACGGCTCAGGGACACATAACACGTCACTTGGTTCTATGGGTTATGGTAGGGTTACATTTGGAATATCGCCTGGACAGCGACCATAACTGGGCTACTTGTGCATCTTTACTCTTCATCGATTTCAAACTCCCAATGGATCTTTAACGTGCGCAACGTGCACACAGGACTTTCGAGTTGATCGTCCTTATCCAAGAAGACTATGCACTCGGTATCACAGGGAAGTTCGAACCTGCCACGTTTGGTCGACACCTTGGTGTTGGCGGAACGCTTTACCCCTGTGCTAACTAATAAACTACAGAAAGACAACAACACTCCATTTGATGCAGCTGGAATTTATTGACATGTAACAAGATTGTTGTTGTTGTTTTTTTTAATAAAGAAAAAGGGGTAACGATACCTTATATAATGATATATAATGTAGGCCTCATTCTTACAATGTAGCCCAAAGAAACTCATTTTTGGGGCCGAAAAGAAAACACCCACTAGCTGTAAAAATGGCTAGGCAAGGGCATGATATCTTAGTGAACTAAAACGAGTGAACTCTCAATCATTGTGAGAAATACCAAGAGTTGAATAACATGTAAATTTAGTCACATGGCTGGAATAGTCCAACAGACTATGGAGGCCATCTAACCGTAACTTTATGAAAAACAAACAAACAAACAAAAACAGTTCCCCTCCAGTGCATGGCTCATGAGAACAGGTCAAAGGAGGGGGATGTTGAAGAAAACAAAATGAGTTTGTACGGAGGAAAGAATGTCACTTTGAAATGTCAGTTGAATGAACAAGATGATACCACAAATGGACCCCCCCCCCCAAAAAAAAAAAAAAAAGAAAGAAGAATAAGAAAGAAGAAAAGAAAAGAGAGAGAAAAAGAGTAAAGAAAACAAAACAATCATCTTGTAGTCTATAGTGAGTGCTATGAATATTGTAGAATTCATTTTTTAGCACATTTTAAAACCTACTAAAATTCTAAATTCAGTTTTGACAAGAGGTTTAAAACAGATAATCGACTTTTCAAACATTTCCGGGAAGTAGTTTAATCTCTCGTGATCATAGAGACAAATTTGAATTTTAAAAAATAACAAAAAGACATAACATTAACTAGGCCTCTATCATTCAAGGAAAGAAAGAAGAAAAAAAAAAAAGAGAGAGAGAAAACTTCATCTAATCCTTGTAGTATGTTCTGTCTAAGCAGAGGAAGAAGGTGAATACATCCTTATCAGAATAGATCAAAGCAAACAGAGAGAGAGAGGGGGGGAAACAGTGTGAACAACAGTGTCTATGTACAAACAGTTTTAGTTGTGTTAATGAAATAAAAAACAAATCACAATGAAAGACATTGATTCATGAGGTATAATGTTCACAATTGGGCGCAATGGAACGTCTCAGCATACTTCCTCAAATCTCAAATGCACTGAGATGAAACCAAACCTATCATAATTTTCACTCAGCAATGTGTCTTAAGCAGGACAGTGTCAATGAATGTTTGAACCGAGAACAATATACAGTTATATTCATTACAACATTATGATTTTTCCCCCACTGTGTATTGCACCAAAATAGACAGACTGACTATGAAATGTGAATGATATTGACAAGTGAAAATCATCACATCAGCGCTGTCTTGTTCTATCTCCTTCAATATCATTGTGTAGAAAGAACAAATTAGCACTGAGCTCACGAATTGTTTGTGGTACAGAATCGTTAAAGGTAATACTGTTTGTGTTACAAAATAAAGCGACTCAAATTTACAAGATTGAACTAGATAACATAGGACAAAATGTCTAAGTTATGTCCTCCTATAAATCATAACAAACTTCCACTCCAAACTTGTATTTGTTTTGTTTTTTTCAGTCTGACATGTGGTTTCTGAGAAGTTTGCATACAAAATTCGAAGTCTACATTAACACATTATAGATTTTCTATTTCTTTTTTTTTTCGTACTGGTATATTGTTTTTCTCTCAATCTGAATTTTCGTCCAACTAAAAAAACCATCTTTGACATAATATCATGAGTTTGGTTCTTGAGTGTTGTGAATGAGAGTTCTTTTCTACATTTTCCAATTTTCTTTTCTCATTCAGCTTATATGCAATGCAGGCCACACACCTACAAGCCGATTGGATCAAGAAGATTTGATCAGGTATGTTCAAGTAGATTGGATTCAAACTCGCTCCAATCTTTGTCCACACACTACACAAACTCGGCGTCAGTCAGTTGTTCAAGCAAGATACAAAATGCCTCCCAGAAGAGACAATTTAGCCATTCTAAGTGCTGTCTGTGGTAAAAAATAAAAGAAAGAAAAGATCAAGGTGGAGAAAAAAATGGCTTCTTCCCAGACTTATTAATTGTAGTCATGCTGATTTATTGAAGAGCTGAGATTTCACCTATTCTGTAACTGTATCTTTGTTTCCGAGTGTTCAATTTGCCTTGCAAATTTAATCAATCACTCATTGTTCTTTCAATATTCTATTAATTTAGTTTTAGGATTTAATCTTCCACAAAGATTCGTGGGATTTGTAGATTTCCATGAAACACATAACATCTCTAGACCGATACGCCATGGTTCATATAGTAAGTGCCTGCAGGATCAAATATTACAGTACATGTATATTGCAACACTGCAACAGACAGTCCAGTGCCTTAAAATAAACACATAAGCACTTAACACACAAAGATTTGTGTGTGTGTGGGGGGGGGAGTGGTGCGCTCAGTGTTTGATTGGTTTTGAAGGCCAAACACCAAATAAAACCTGGTCTTTTTCAAATCAAATCGAATTGATCCAATCGGCTTGACAAGATTCAAATAACCACACACACCTACACGCAGAATGGACCAATCGGTTTGTATGTGTGTGACCCGCTTTAAAGGATGTTCGATTAATAAAGACAAAATTATTACAAAATTCATGACAGAAAGAAAGAATGACAAAGAAAAAAGAGTATGGAAAACGCACATCATCGTAGGCCTACAAATCTATAACATTGCGAAAACTTTTTCTCTTATCGATTAAACCAACTGTTTGGGCCAATCAAGAGATAGAAATGAAGTAAAATTGAAATGACAATAAAATCACATTATGCTATGTACAGCTGTACATTTTAAAGGGAATACATATAAACAATATACACAAGAGCACAGTCTATTTCCAAGACGATGAGATAAAAAAAAAGATTTAAAACAATAGAGCATCTACGTGTAGAATGTACCTGTATTGTCCCACATGTGCATTTTGTTTCAAAATCAAAAGGTTGACTATCTGTCATTACCTCCTACATTATACTTTCTTCTTTATGTTCAAGATACAATCATGAAAGGGAGGTAACACAGAATAAAGATATCGCTCAGAATCAAAACGGACACAAACAACAGAGTCCACTGGTCTCCCTTGAATTGGGAATGCTTGTCGTAAACACATTAGGCTACACTCTTCTCCTTATAGATCTCCATCCACTCTTAGGAATGGAATTCTAGACAGGAGCATTGGTTTCATCCTTTACTTGAATAAAGGAATGGCAAGAGAAGAATTGAAGGCCTAAGCAAAGCAATTCTTTGATGTTTTGATTTCCTTTTCTGGAAAAGAGATTTGTGACAGTTGACTCAAAGTTTGAAGCATAAAAAGGGCCAAATCAATTCTTTGGAATGTTTTTCTTTAAAATTTAAAATACAGACAAATCAAGCAAGAAAATGGGTAGCTCGAAACATTGCGGTGTACGTCTCATCAATTCTAGGCCTCCAGTGTATATGGAATAGAACAAAAGAATAAATGGCGGTGAAGTGATTCCAGGAAGTCTTAGATCCAGATTATAGCGTTAAGACTAGTCATCTTAGTGTCTTCTTGTACTGTAAAAAGCCTTTTTAACTCTGGTACATCACTTTCAGTTTCTTATATTCCTGCCAGATGGCTGGAATGAATCAGACTGTCAAGGGAAGAATGATTTTTTGAGAATAGCACACCAAGCTTGCCATTATGAGGACAGGGAATGAGCTGTATGAATATCATCATCGACCATTCTGATCCCACGTATACAATCTGGACAAGCACACTTTACATGGTTGTCAATTCAAAGACAGATCAGGATAAATGCATGAACTGATGTCTTCTTTAATTCTTAATTTAACCCCTAGATAAAGTGCCAAAATAATAATTTTTAAAAAGCAACATAAATGAATAAATCCACTCAATACCATTAAATACCATTTTCAACCGTCGGTGCAGACACATTGGTGTCAATTACATGTATTCTTGTATGTGAAACTGCTGCATGATTATTTAATATAAATTTATTTGCAACATAATTGGCAGGTATATATGCATGCAACATACAGAGGAACATGTAACCAAAAAAATATGTCACATTGATCATCATTGTGCATACATATCACATGATGTTGTCGTCTTACCACTTCCTTGGCCTCCTCATTTCCCAAACGTTCATATTTTGAAGCTACACTAGTGAGCATACCAACATTTTATAGCAGCATCATCAAATTAATATGGACTGGAAATCTCTGGAAGAAATTTATCTCCATTTGTCCCATTATGTCTGATCTTCATGCATAGTGTGAAAAGTCCCGGAAAAGGCTTTAATACACAAAGTTGTTGATAATTTCACAGCCTTTTTTTTTTAAAAGTACAATTAGAGTACAAGTATACAAGAACATGTAGGTACATTCTCAGTCAATGTATGCATCAGATCTTTCACAGATGTTGTCAGCTCATTACATTTTATACATAGAACAAGAAAACAGCATCAGCTATTTAAACAATGTTCCAGCTCAGTGACTTCAGTCTAACAAAGACAAATTTGGTTATGGTGACAGTTCATAATATTCAATTCCCAGCATCAGACTGCCAAAGTCCACATGAATCCTCTTGGATTTTCCCTTTGTTTTTCTTTCACTTTCAGGCTTTCCTCTTGAGAGCCGAGAAAATATTCTTCCAATTTTGCTTGGAAAATTACAATGTGATGATTGAAATAAATTCAAATTTGTCGCACTACATACAGCAGCACTGCTGTCACATAAAAGTTAAAAGAGGTAAAATCAGCAAGGTGGGTGTTGTATCAATCCAATAGTTTCAATCACATTGCATTCAGACACACACTGTCTTCATCCACAGCTTGCAATAGATAACGCATGAATTGGCTAAAGAAGCCAAGAACAAACTCTCTTTTCATGTTTTTGCCCACATGTTGTGGTCAACTTTGTGAAATCGTTCAGACAAGTTTAAGCATCAGGGTCCAGGTGAGTATTGTGACTGCATTGCACAATTGATAGCATGAACAAGGGGCCATTTTAAAGCCTTACAGTCACATGGCTCTTTAGGTCTATAAGACTACATGAAGTATGATTGTCTCGTACCAAGCACCTGATCGAAACACACTTTTATTTTCATCTAATTGACATTCCATACATATCAACAGGAAGTCAATTCATGTAATTGTATAAAGAAGTCACTAGCACACAGTCAGGCTTCTCTGTCTACACATATCATCCTATCGGAGGTTGGCGTTAGAACGTAGGTCCCACCTCTCATATGATGATCAAACAAGTGTTGCTTAAGCAAAGTAAAAGTCTGCACAATGATGCGCCTGGCTCCATCCGAGTTGCTCATACCTAAATTGGTTCCTATGACTTATCTTATCCAGATATGAAAATAGAGGACATAGAAGGAGAAAAGTAAGAAAAATGGCGTAAGAAGTGGTCTCAGTCAGTCACAGAATAAGCACAAAGTTTGTTCAAGAGGAGACTCCTGCAGTCTGGCATCCTTATCATTAATGTGTGTCTGGTCATCCCACTGGAATACTACACAGTGACTGGTCAGGAGTCTTCAAAACTGTTCCCCCACAATAGGATTTTCAACTTGGGTTTGGATGAGGTCACAATTTTCAGGCGATACCTGTGGAGGGCAGAGAAGGAAAGAGGTCTTTTGAGGTTGAAATGTCTGTTTGGTAGTGTTTCCATTAAGCTGATCTTTACCCTCTTTCAAAATCATCATCATCATCATCATCATCATCATCGTTATCGTCATCATCATCATCATCATCATCATCATCATCGTCGTCATCGTTCGGCCATTATAACTAAGATTATCATTATTCTTATTATTACAGTTATGTAGGACATACACTTCTTGTGATCATGACAAGCCTCATCATAACTAAAGTAATCATAATATAACCATACTTTTTATCATCATCATCATCGTGAGTATCATCATCACCGTAGTGCTCATTATCATACCTGAGGTTGTCGGAGGTAGCCTCGGGCTCCCTGTGTTCCTGACCCAGTTTGTTGTAGCACAGCTTGATGTGTACGATCGATGTGTTCTTTTCCAGCACACTGAGCAGGCGGGAGAACCCGTCGTTTGTCACACCACACATATTCAGGCTCAGGCTCTGAAGAGATGATAGCGATAATAGATAATTATGGCGATGATACTAATGATAATGATAACAATGATAGTGATACCAGTGGCCAAAACATTAATAAAGAACTAGTATATAACACAAACAAACAAAAAAATAATAACAATTAAAAAAAAGGAATTGTAGCAATGGTGAAAATGTGTAGTAAGAAAGGGGGAAGTTACCATTGTAAGTCTATGTGTACTTTCAAGGAACAATGACATTAATGAATTATGTCCCTTTACAGAGAAGATTTTCAGGGACAATCATCAGTTGTCATCTAATAAATCCTCTTCATATCATCGTCAACAATACAAGCATCATAAGATGCGCCGTCGTCATCATCAACAACATTAACAATACATGTACTAACATCAACGTCATAATCGCTAATAAATAACAACATGAAGGAAATGAACAACGACGATAATGTAATTGTAGTTAAATCAATATCATCACCACCACCACCACCACCACCACCAAAAGGACATAACTCTAACCATCAACATCACCATTACCACCACCACCATCTAATCACCATCATCACCACCATCATTATCACCACCATCACCACCGTCACCATCATCAAGAGGACATGACCCTAACTACCACCACCACCAACATCACCACTACCACCACCAACATCCTAATCACCACCACCACCATCATTACTACCACCACCACCATCATTACTACCACCACCATCCTAATCACCACCACCACCATTACCACCACCACCACCATCACCACCACCACCACTACCATCAATATGATCATCATCATCACCACCACCACCATCAATATGATAATCACCACCACCACCACCAAAAGGACATAACTCTAACCACCAACATCACCACTACCACCACCACCATCCTAATCACCACCACCACCATCATTACCACCACCACCATCCTAATCACCACCACCACCATCATTACCACCACCACCACCATCACCACCACAATCATCAATATGATCATCATCACCACCACCACCAACAACAACATCACCACTACCACCACCACCACCAACATCACCACTACCACCACCACCATCCTTATCACAACCACCACCACCATCAAGAGGACATAACCTTAACCACCACCACCACCACCAAGGGGACATAACCCTAACCACCACCACCACCAAGGGGACATAACCCTAACCTGTAGCGAGCACGTCCTCTCCAACGCTGGTGCCAACTTCTCGATGCCCGCGTCCACGAGAAGGTTGGTGCTAACGTCCAGGGTTCGAATCTTCTTGCAGTGGGCCACCAGGTCCCCCAGTTTGTCGCAGGCGGCGTGTGTGAGGCCACAGTTCTCCAGGTACAGCTCCTGGACACTTGAGTCCGGCAGGTACTTGGCTAGAGCCTGTAGAGGGTTTGACAAGTTTCCACTTGATTGGTTGATTGGTTACTGTCACAAAGCGTTGTCAACATAGATGGGGAACATTACAAACATTAGCCTTAATAACAATCACAAGGGTATTTCTTAAAAAAAGAAGAAAATTATGCTGATATGGCATCTGCATATGTGCATTGGGTGATTCTAATCGGAAAGAAAGATAGATAGAAAGATGGATATATATATATATATATATATATATAGGGGATAAATAGACATATAGGATATACATGTTGCATTGATAAACACACACACACACACACACACACACACACACACACACACACACATAGACACTCGTACAAACAAACAATCAAACACACACACACACACACTCGTACAAACAAACAATCAAACACACACACACACACACTCGTACAAACAAACAATCAAACACACACGCACACACACAAACACAGACACACACAAACACACACAAGCACAGACACACACACACAAACACAAACACACACACAAACACATGCACACACACACACACACACACACACACACACACACACACAAACACACACACCTGAAGCCCCTCGTCTCCCACATTGTTCCTGCTCAGATCCAGCACACTCAGACATCTGTTTTTCACCAGGCCCTCGGCCAAGTCGTAGCAGCCCGACCAGCCGATGTCGTTGTTACGCAGGCGCAGCTTCTGCAAACCGCTCATCCCCGAACGCACCAAGTCCCGCAGAGCGCCGCAACTGTCGTCCGTAATTTCCAAGAAACTGAGGTCAAGGTCGACCAGAGACTTGTTCCCGGCAGCGGCTTGAGCCACCGTCCGGAGCCCCTCGGCGTCTAGACAGGTCGACGAGAGGTTCAGGAAGCGGAGAGACTTTGTCTGCAGGAGGAGTCTCGCTACAGCACGAGCCCCGGGCGTTCCCAGAGAGTTCAGGCGGATATCCAAAGAATGTACGGTACTGTTCACCTGCAAGGCGTCTGCCAGAATGTCAATGTCTTCTCCTGTGAGCTGCGTCTTCCCGAGATGGAGTTCGCTCACACAGTTCTGGGCCTGCACGAGGTGAGCGAGGGCTTCAGTACGAGGGCCGGACATCGCATGGCCAGTCACACAGATGCTGACCATCAACAAGCCTGGGTAGATCCCCGCCTCGCCCGGCCCCGCGCCGTCCCCGTCTCCTTCCAGTAAGGAATACGCGGACGCCCGGGAGGAGGCCTTGCTCAGACGCTTGTCCGAGCTGGCGCGGACTCGCTCCAGTTCCACCAGAGGTTTGAGGGAGAGGTCAGGGGCCAGGTAGCCAACGTCAAAGTTGAGGTTCTTCTCCTCCGCAAGCACCATGCTCTCCGGCGGCGCGTTGTGAGGCTCCTCGTGCACGATGCGGTCCATTTCACGCATCACCGAGAGGACCTGGACAAAGGAGATTTGGTCATTCAGAATGATACATGGAGAACAACATTAAAAGAGATGAAGAAGGGCAGAATTATATTTGTAAGAGAACATAGTCAAGTTCAAAGAAGACGAAGGAGGTTGACATGACTTCAGTGAGAAAGTAGCGATATGTGACGAGCAAGTAGCATACCAACATGAACAAAATATTTGACTATAACATTGTTTCTCTGACTCTGACTTGGTAGTAATGCCAGAAAAAGAAAGTTCTTTTTTCATCCTCATGAAGTTATTCACAAAATGTATCACAAAACAGTGATGTTTGGCATCCGGCCCACTTCAAGATGCATACGATACCCTTTATCTATAAGAAACAAACAAACCTCCAATATTTCAGTGGCGTTGCCCACGGAAGCCAAGACATCCGAGAAAGCGTTGAGCAGAGCCGGGCCACCATCCCCTACCACGTCCACCAGACTCTCACAGACAGACTTGCGGTCCTTCTGCGACATAAAAGCCTGCACGTCCGGCTTGCTGAGCACCCCAGCCTGGCGCAGGGGCTCAAGAAGCGGGTAAGGGTCCAGCCTCTGGCGGAGCAGCTCTGCTACATTGTTCATCACATGGCGCTGCCGGGTAATGTCTCCTTTCTCGCTGCTCCGACGCCTCCGACCTGGCCGCTTGGTGCGCAGCTCTGGCGTGACGATCTTCGGGTTCTGCGGGGTGGTGGCGCTGCTGGTACTCTGGGAGCGATTGGAGGAGGAAGAGGACTGAAGTCTTTGCGAGCCATTCCCCACACCGCGGACTGTCGGCAAGGCGCCGTTTGGAGATGTTTTGTACACCTTCGAGAAGTTATTGTTATTTTGGGGGTGATGGTGGTTCTGGGTGGTGGGCTGAGGGACTTGTGGAAGCGGTTGTTGCTGTTGTGAAAGTTTGTGTGGATTGTTGAGGGAAGAGTGGTTAGTTTGATTCTGACTGTCTTCCGACGTGTGAACGGCTGGGGTCTGACTGGGGATGAGGATAGCTGCGGTTTTGTCTAGCACGTTGTTGTTCTCACAGGGACCGTTGCCTGAGTCGTCCTGCATCTGAGACTTGAGCTGTGTCACCCGCTCACAATTCATGTACGTGGAGTCATCGTCTGACGGGCCGACCACACCGTCTGTGGAATGTTGGCTGGTGGACCGCATGGACGGGGTCCTGGTGGGGAGGCAACGAGTAAACAAGTAGAAATGTATTGCTATGGTAACGCCTAAGCTCAAAATGATATTAACAAAAACGTAGCCAGCCAAGAAAAAATAAACAAACAAAAAACAACAACAAAAAAATCAACATCAACACCCCCCCCTCCCTCTGAAAAAACAACAACAACAAACAAAACAACAACAAAAAGGGGGAAAAAGCCCAACGAACAACAAGACCTGAGACATTATCAGCCAAGCATGGTTCAGATTTGTAAGTCGATGTTATCAGAACGAAATGTTTGATGAATAAAAAACATCTCTTATCCGCACATACAATGTATTTATCACATTCGTCTTATCTCTTGAATAGACAACAAATACTTTGTTGACAATATAATTAATTAGGCCATGTAGACAGATAGTCACTCCCTGTTACTGTTACCTCAGATCGCTGTGTGATGGAAGTGTAGCTCTCATATATCTATGATTCATGTCAATATGATCTATAATACAGCATTGTCCCCGCCGCTCGGCAGCAGGCTAAATGTACATGTATACAATAATCAAGCCCGCCACTATCTCGGCGCGGACCAAAGCAAAATATTGTACTTTCAGGGAACTATGTCGACCTCCCGGGATGCGCTCAGATCATCAAGATTTCTTTAGTCGAGTATTCGTTTAACACGTCATGCGTGTGGGGATACTGGGCTTCGTGTTAGAGGCTTACAGCCGACCAGGCGGCCGCCATGTGCCCAATGACCTTTAAGGCGACGACCATCCACAACGCAGTATTCTATTGAAACCCGGCCTCGATGACCAGCCTTGAGGCATGGACTCCCATTCCCATCTAGACTTTGGATTGTGCAGGTCGCATTCAGGCCTTGTTCTGGCCTGCGCAGGCCTTGCACAGGCCGGACCTCAAGGGAAAACTGCGTAGTGCGTGGCCCCTTATGTGCCTTATATAGTGTTTTTTTCCCCAGAAGCCCGAATCGAAACATGGATATGATTTGAATCCCGGACCTCTCTTTCAACATGTGCAGGATTATATTACAATGGACTTACCTGATGAGGAAAAGTCTGGGAGGTTTCGGGGGAGGCACGGCATTTGAGTTAAACTTGGGCAGTCTGGCCGGGGCCTTCTCCACCACATCTGGCAGTGGATTCGTCAGGGGCGTGTCCACACTCTCCTCTGGGGGAGGCTGCAGGGGCGGAATGACAGAAATCATGCAAAGGTGTCCTATAATACCAGCTATGGTTACATTGTAGCATTCATATAATCATAATGTACAACTTTACAGGATCCACCACACGGCCCGCTTCAGCCAAGACCAACATGCTGCAAGGGCGGAATGATGACAACACAAAGGACTCAGGAAAGTTCTCTATAGTCTCATTGTACCACGCAGTAGTGAAAGCAAAGAAACACATCATTTTTCTTTAGAATCCCATTTTAAAGATAGCTTGATATACATTAATATTCCGATTTAGTAAGCAACAGCGCCTTGTGGTATAAGTTGCTGTCATTCCAAGGGTGTGAGTCAATAATAAGGAAAGAGAATCATACCCAACTGAGTACTCGACGTTGCCCAAAGGGAAAAGGGGTGGCACTATAACTAGGATGTTATGATGCACACAAACTGTAAAATCACAACGAAGTAATGCATAGTATTATACGATCAGTGTGTTCGTCCTTTGCAGAACATTGGGTCGGGTCGAACGGATAACACTTTTAAAGCCATTGGTCTCTAATATCCAAGCGGGTACCCGGGTTCGAATCCCTCAAGATTTATTCTGGGCATGTGTCGTGTGGGCAGTTTATATGGCTGTCCACTTCCGTCCTATCGGAGACAGACGTTGAAACGTAGGAAGCATCTCTTATGCGATCGAATTGTGTCACTAGGGATGTCAAACTCAACCTCACACAAACATCTAAATGGTCATTATAATGGTCACTGTACCTCTGGCTTCTCCAGTAAGACAATTTCCGGCCGCTCTTTGCGGTGAAGTCCACCGGATTTCCGTCCGTCATTGCGGCCACGAGCGGACAGACGGCGCCAGAACTTCCAGCTTGAGCCGCTCTCTGGTTGGTTGTTTTCTGGAGACAGATGAAACAGCGTTTGTGATTGGTCAGTTATAGAATTTGAAAATGAAACAGCGTTTGTGATTGGTCAGTTATAGAATTTTAAAATGAAACAGCGTTTGTGATTGGTCAGTTATAGAATTTCATGTGTCATGTATGTCTTGTATGTGTAAAACGGGAAATTCTCAGGGATAATAGGACGTGATAATGATCCGATTCAATAATGATATAGCTCAGTATATTCGATCTCTGTAATAAAGGTACATATCAGAATAGATCTTAAAATAACAACTTTACCTGAAGCAGCAGTACTGCTGACGTGACAAAACGTGATTCTCATTTCTAAAATCAAGCTTGAGCACCAAACCATTAACAGCTAAATTGGCTAGATTCAACGTAAACCGGAAAATCGGGACAATCACGGCGGAGAACACAGATTCTGAGAGCCAAAACACCCAACAAAAACACGTCATTACAAAAAACAAAACCTCCGAAATCCTTCGCAACAAGTTTCAGGAGAGGAAGCGCTTGAAGGCGCGAGCACAGAATGCGGGGAATCTAATTTTCGGAGACCATTATCAGTGCGAACGGGAAAGATGTAAATGAGATAAGGCCCACCGCTATCCTCCCCTCATCTTTAACACTGTATACTCCCCCCCCCCCCCGCACCGCCCCTCCACCCCTGGCCTGGTAGAGGTCACAGCTTCCCCTTCCTCCCGAGTATCGATCTCTATCGATCTATTCATTTCTCTGAAGAGAGAGAGAGAGAGAGAGAGAGAGAGAGAGAGAGAGAGAGAGAGAGAGAGAAAGAGAGAGAGATATATATATATAGAGAGAGATAGAGAGAGAGAGAGAAAGAGAGAGAGAAGGAGATAGAGAGAGAGAGAAAGAGAGAGAGAGAGAGAGAGAGAGAGAGACAGAGAGACAGAGAGAGATAGATAGATAGATAGATAGATGGATAGATAGATAGATATATAGATAGATAGATAGATAGGTAGATAGGTAGATAGGTAGATAGATATATAGATAGATAGATAGATAGATAGATAGATAGATAGATAGATAGATAGATAGATAGATAGATAGAT
>JAUELK010218894.1:0-10375 GCA_031471215.1 Gastropteron pacificum | reverse complement strand
GTTGGCTTCAGCGAAAAGCGGAGATCATAACACTAAGGCAAATTTCCCTGAAAAGGGATAAAGAAAGTGTATACAATTATCTCTTTGTAGACTTGTCAAAACAATCAGTGGCAGTTGTTTTCCTCTTACTTTGTCTACTGGATGCGGCCCATACAATTCATCACTGGAATCAGGCTTGGACGCAAAAGGTGGAATCGAACCTTGGCCACCCACATCCTTGGCCAATGTGAGGTCTGCGACTGGCAAGGGGCACGAAGGGTCGTACAGCCTGCCGCCGGCCGAGGGCAGGTCCACATCAGATGTTTGATCCACTACAGTAGAATGTGATGGTGGGATACGCGTATTCTCTGTGTGGGCTCTCGGGGGTTCTCTGGAGGGCTGTGGGGGTAAGGGAGGGAGAGAGGGGAGAGGAGGAGGGATCTCAGGCTGCCCAGACAAAGGCGAGGGGATAGGCTCGGCAATGGCTGCCGGCAGCTTGAGGGCAATTTTCTTTGCCGCACTGGCAGAGTCTGAACGCACGTCAAATATCTCACTGACAGGGACATTGGTGGTGGCAGGGAGGGGAGGGGTGGAGGTGTCTTGTAGCTCTGACAGTCTGGGGCGCTTGGTGACCAGGTGTCGTTTAGGCCGAGACCTCTGGCTGGATGGTCGCTTGGCTTGGGCGGACGGTCTGGGGAAAAAATACGATAACATAAGATAAGATAAGATACGATAAAATAAGATAAGATACGGTAACATAAGATAAGATACGATAAAATAAGATAAGATACGATAAAATAAGATAAAATAAGATACGGTAACATAAGATAAGATAAAATAAGATACGGTAACATAAGATAAGATACGATAAAATAAGATAAGATAAGATATGGTAACATAAGATAAGATAAACTTTATTAATCCATTGACATGGACATTTTAAACAAATGTATTGCATGATGTGTGGACATAACAAAATTACAATGACTTCAACAACATATGATGAAGCATTTACACAGACCCATAACAGGCACACACCCACACAGACATACTAAAACACATACATTCACACAAGCATACAAATAATGTACAGATAGATACTACATTTTGAATTCCCTTTTGCTCACACTATCACTTCCTGATCTCGACATTCGTCTTGCCATTGATGGCACAAATGACACCAAAGTGTTCAGTCCGAGATTTCAAACATAAATATCTGTTGGTTCTATTTGATCTTATAAATTCAAGGATAGCTGCACTGGAAATAGCACTGTGCTTAATGTAAATTTACATTGCTGTGTACGCAACGACGATTGTGCAAGGCACAGTAAACAGGGGCTGAAGAAGACACAGGCAGAAAAAGTGATGAGAAAACAACATAACTGAGTGGACAAACCTTCTGATACATTCATCATTGTCTCGAAACGGGCTAAATGAACCACCACTACTCCTGTTAGGAATTACTAATTGCAAAACCACTCACAAAATTGTCCTCCACCAAATAGATACTGAGTTATGGCCTGTAAACTGAAGTTGGCATCATTTTCTTGAAAATCTATTTCTAGCCACTACTCACTCAAGTTTGTCTCAAGGACCCAGAAATTATGTTTTAATCAGTCAACGATTGACTTTATTCTGAGAAAATCATTTTCCGGCCAAAAAGTTAAAAATTTCCGACAGGTCTGCTTTTGTGGATTTTTCAATTTTCTGACAAATTCATCATTGTCTCGAAACGGGCCAAATGCCCATCAATACTTTCGTCAGGAATCAATGATTGCAAAAACACTCACAAAATTATCCTCCACCAATCAGATATCGAGTTATCCTGATTTGCAGAAAGAAAGTGAAAACTAATCAAATTGATGTCAAGTCAAATTGTTTTTATGTAAATTCTAATGACTAACGAGATCTACACCATTCAATGAATCATCTGAGAGACAACAATCCCATCTGATAACCACTCCAGTTGCATTGCGTCATTAAGCGTTTCGTCATGCCCGGACACCTGGGTCTCGCCTGTTGCTCCCATGTTTGGGGCTATTTGTATACTATTTCAACAGTCTGGAGTGGGTTTTGCAATCGTCGGTGGTTTCTGGTAATTTACAGCACTGATAGAGAACAAGCTTACCTTACCTTTCAAACCTGAGAGAACAACTTCTACCCAATTCCCCCACTGCCCATAACACCCTCTATGGATGGTTGAAACAGCTACACTGCACGGCGTTCTTCCTGAGACTAGCACTGGCTGCCAAGAGTGAACAACTCGTCGGCTTGGGATAAAACCAACAACGACCTTTCAAACATACCTTTCGCCCTCCCCATCACTCTGCAACTCTGACTCTGCTGAACTTGAAATGTCCATCTCTGCCTGGTTCACGTCGTCAGGTAAGCCAAGGGTAGGAATGTCTGGATGCTGGGGGAAAGACCATTTTTTATTTTAGGATAAGATAAGACCTTATAGTTTATACAAATGTCACGTTTCGGTGCTGTACATCAAAACATTTGACCAAAAAAACCCCACTTCATATGAAATGCAAGCACATATGACAGTTTTGTGCAAAAGCACACAATAATATCTAGATCTACATCAATTAAGGTGGTGGTGGTGATGATGATGGGCAGAGCATGTTGCACGTATGAAGAAAGACAATAGATAATCATAGATAGCATTTATGTAGCCCTTTTCCCTGCTCTACAGCAAGCTCAATGCGCTTTACAGCCAACAGACCTGATTTATTCCAGAGCATTCTCAAACTCAACCTCCTGGGAGGCATACTGGTAGTGCTGCCTTGTCAGCACCCATTGCTAACATACCAACAAGAACTTTCACTGTCTATAGTCGGGTACCCATTTTACACCTTGGTGAGGTGAGAAAGTCGTGACAAAGTGCCTTTTCCAGGAGTACACCTGGTGGTGGATAAGAAAACACTTTCAAATCAAAATGGGTTCTGTGAATGTGTATATGGAACTGGTGGGGTTGTGTACCTGCAAAAATGTTAAGAAACCACTGCACTAGACAAAAGCAAAAGTCTGTCTTACCACTGGAGGTGCTAGAGTCACCATACCAAAAGGGGCCGGTAAGTCCATTTTGTTCATCAAATGAAGGACCTGGTTTGAGATAAATCAGAGGAAAATAACAGTGATAACGCCACTATCAAAAATAACATAGAAAATGGTGACACTGAAGCACATCTTCAGATAACCCCCATACACAATACAATCAAAGAAGAAAGTTGATACCTTAGAAAAAGCCTGAAATACCAACCCACCAATTAAGAAATCCAGAAACACTGCACGATGCTGCTCTCCGTAAACAAACTAACTACTCTGACCATTATTACACCACTTCCTTTTCTGTGCATCAGTCAAAAAGAGACATACAGATAGATCCTAAAATGGGTGTACAGAGCCTTTCTTCGATTCTCAGACCCAACAGAATTTTGAGTCCTGCGACCACAATTAAAGAAAGCCGGTGTCTCCAGCCTGTGCCGGAAAACTGTCACCCCTTAATTAATAAAATGTTTGTTTCACAGTATACATCCAAGAACTCATCAACATTTTTAAAACTAGAAAGAAAATGGTATAATTTGGAGCATTTAAAGCACAATTTTAGATCTTTTGGTGAAGCTCGTCGCTGAAATTTGTCATATATGAAAGCAAAATCACGGAAATCTGCGGAAGAATCACATCCTTGAATTTACAAAGCACATTTTTGTGACAGACCTGCACATAGAATCTGGGTACAGCTGCCAGGGTATGCAGGATGTTGGTGAGGACAGTGGGTGAGGGGGGCGGGTACTGGTAGCACAGCTCTGGCCGTCGTGGCTGTTTTAGACTGGTGGTGGTGGGGGGGGAGGCAATACATGTGGGTGTCAAGGAAAATTCCAACATTGCCCCCCTGGTCACTTTTCAGATTTCTGTATATTTAGATTTGCAATCAATACTTAACACTTCACTTATACCCTATTTTGTACAGATGGGTCTCATAAAGTAACTTTTGAGAAATTAGCATTTAAATAAAAGTTCATTTAAAACAAAACATGGTGACCTTGTTCATTGAGCAGTTGAATCTATCAAGAGCCTTTTCATACCATCTCTTACTCTGTACAATTGGAGCTATCAAGTGCATTTCCATTTAATAATAATAATAATTTATTGCATTCTTGTGATAAATACAGAACAATTCTACCACCAAGAAAGCTTACAGCATTTCTAACATGCCCACATATTTTTTTTAAATGATTAACGGAAGGAAATCCTAGATAGCCAAGTAAACAAGGAGGCTAGACAAATTCCCTATTTAAATCAAGCCATACCCCCAAGTGTGGAAGGCTGTGTCAAACTTTATCTCCCTGACATCTCCATGGCGTCTTTGTGTTGAGGACAACTCATTGTGTGACACATCTCGCTCTCTAGCCATTGTCGATGAGCTCACACTGTGGATTTGTTGGATAAAATTGCACTGAAAAACTCTTTCCCTGTCAAAACTTTACACAAACAAAAAAACATGTATGTACATTGAGCGATAGGAGGAGTAAAAGAAGTATGGGCAAACTGTCTATGTTTGTTAGTTCACCTCGCCTAACCTGTCGGACTCATTGTTATCGATGTTAGCTGCTACAATGGATGTCTTCCCAATCCTTCTCCATTCTTCTCTGTCTTGTCCCTTTCTGATTGTTTGGCTGATCTTGAGTTGGCAAACTTTTTTTTATGTTGTCCTGGTATTTAATGGTCGGCTTTCCTTGTTTTCTTTTCGATTCTGTCTTTCCCTGAAAGACTGATGACATTAGGGCTGTGCTTTTGTTTCGGATTGTGTGGCTGATCTAGATATCTGAGCCTTCGTTTGATTATCTCAGAGATTATTTGTCTGGTTGTACAAAGCTGTTTTAGAATACTTTCATTTGTTTTTCTTTCTGTCCAGCTATTTATGAGTAGCCTTCTATAGAGCCACATCTCTGCTGCTTCTTATGTCCAGGCTTGGCATCCATACAGTAAGACAGGCCAGATCAGGCACTTTAAGATGCTCATCTTGAGGTCTGTTGGTATGCCTGTGTCTTTCCAGATATTGTTCAGTTGGATCATTTTGTGCGATGATTAAGAAGCAATGAACCATAGACACCCACAATTATAAAGATGTGGATGAAAGAACCTAAGAAGTGTAAAGCAGTACCAAACTTCATTCTTGTCTAGGAGCAGGAGGAGAATGATTGGGTAGTGGGTGTTGGGAAGCAAAGGTTGGGTGATGTCAGTGTAATCCAAACTTTAATCAAGAATACTTTTATGTGCATTTCACCAACTGGCAAAGAGAAAAACTTTAATCATAGACCCTACATGGCTATTTTCGCATATATCCAACCTCAGAGCATCACATGTGTACAAACATCACAAAGGATAATGATAATGGGAAAGTATGACTAAAGCTCACATGTGTTGGCCTGTATCTCAGTGTTAAATAAAGCCCTGCTGTTACAGTTATATATGTTAAGGGACGCTCGGGAGGAGGCTACGCTTCTTCTTACAATGAGAAAAACAAGTACTGTCCAGTCTCACTGTTTCTGATTTGTCACGAGAACAAGAAAATGACAAGAAAAAGCGGTTTCATTTAATACACAATGTTACAGCTCATGAAAAAACACAGGATACCAGGCCCTATCAGAGAAGCTGTACCCACCCATCTTGGTCCACAGTGGAGGGTGTCTTGTCTTTGTTGTGTGCAAACTCCACCACAAGCCTCGAGCCTAAGAACTCCACTTGATGCATCTGGGACACAATCTGGAACAAACATTACAAACAATCTACTACAGTATTTTGTGCAAATCAATGGACTCACATTGAAGAATAAGGAAGAAAACTTTAGGCTAACACTAATAGCAACAAAACAGTGTGCATCAGTTACAGATATAATATTTATATTAGTGTGTCTTTCCTTATTCTTCAGTGGTCTGTTGGACTCAATTTCGGTTGTCTGACGCATTTTCCATTTCTCTGGGGAAAGGTGGTCCTATGCAGGTTCATTTTGTTTTTAAAAAGTATTTTGGTTATCCTGATTGTGATAACTTCAAGCAAGCCGCGCCTGTCCTCTGATGAGTGGAGAGGGCAAATTTGGCTTTGTTTTTCTATCGACAACTCCATCTTCCATGCAAACTTTCCAATTTTACAATATTTTGACACATCCAAACATCACTGATTTCACCATTTTTTATTTAGCTGCTGTTTCAATGGTAACACATCAGGGCATCATACATTTTAGTTCAAAATGCGTAAAATGTTACAACAATGTGCATGTCCCATATGAAAATAACACGCACAATATATTTGATGGTGGTGATGTTTTAAAAGTACAACATAGAAAACAAGCAATCACTTAATCTTATGAACACTGGTGTCGGAGTACATTAGTTTGCACAATACTGTATAATTATTGTCTTTATCGTTGTCACGTCTCAGCATGTTGTATTATTGACTATGTATTGTCTTTGATATGATCCAAGAAGAACTTCCCTCCAGGTTGAATAAAGTCTTAATCCAAATGATTTGCCTTTCTTGTAGTGGCACAATACAAAAAATGACATTAAAAAAGAATCACTCATAATGTGATGATGCAATGTAAGTAAATATCACATTTCAAATATTAAGTTCTTAATTCTTGTATTGATTTATTATAATTAATCAATGGGATGATTTGTAGGTAAATCATGACAAGACCTTACCTCTTTTGCTTGAGCCTCATCTTTAAAGGTGGCAAAGGCTATGTTTTTCTGTTGAAACCAATAATAATTATATATAGATATATAATACTTTTTGTACTTGTTTTCATCAACAAAAATGAATGGTAAAAAGTATATTCTCTTTTCTTTTTAGGAGGGTTGTGGGGCTTTCAATTTCAAAGTAAATAATTAAATGAAATTATCGCTTAGTCATCAGGTTTCAGACCTCTCCAATTCCTTTGAAAATTATTCAATGAATAAATAGCTGCTCACAATTCTAGAAAGCAACAAATACAAGAAGAAAGTTTTCTTTTTTATCAACTATTTGTATCAAAATCAGTGTATAAAAACCTTCTATTCTATGAGAACATTTTAGAAATTAGATCTACTCTACTTAAATATAATTAGAATGCCTTGCTTTATCTTTCAAGCCAACTGGTGTAGTCCTTGCCTCCTTTTCAATGAAAACACATTTACAAAAACTAGCCTAGCTTGGTTCCCATTCCATGAACAGTGTTAGAACAGTATTTTGACAATTCAGATGAAATAAAAACAAAAAACAAAACAATGCTCTCTATGCAAACTGCCATTGTACCTGTCACTCCACACACACACACATGTACTAAAAGTCTTACCATAGGCCCATTTGAACCAAACACTTTGACTTGGGACGCCCCCAGATGGTACAAAATATCTTTTCTCTCATCTTCCGAGAGATCTCTTGGCAAATGGCGGAACAACAAAGTGGAAGAATTGGATGTAGGCTTGTTGGATGGGTTCCTCTCCATAACGTCTCAATCCTCAAAATTCAAAATCTGATGACCGAAAGTCAAAATAAAAGTCAACTTTCATCAATAGAAATCTAAAGATCTAGACAAGATTCTAGATAGAGCTAGATACTAGAAGCTACTAGGCCCAGATCTAGATGAGTGATAAAACATTCAGCGGTCACGTATGAATAGAGGCCCCCTCACATTTTCATTTTCTATGGCGTTTTTCTCTGAAACAGCTTGGAGTAAAGTAAAATTGCGCGATTGCAAAAGTCCTCTATTATGAGGCTGCAGTCATATATGGAAGAAGAAGAAGAAGAAGAAGAAGAAGAAGAAAATAATTTCTCTAGCTAATAGTTATAGTAAAAAGTGTTTTCTTTAAGAAGTGACCTCTAGATCTAGCTTAGGACGAAGATTACGAGGTGATCTGATAGAAACCTTCATGTTGTATGAACATGTTGACATAAAATGGTCCTGCTTTTTCACAATGTCACCCTGTCAGAGGACAAGGAACTCTGAGCAAAAGGTTTTCATTACTCACGCAAACACTAACTTTTAAGAAAAAATTGCTTTTGTAACAGGACAGTCTCACATGTGGAATAATAACCTAGTTCTAACTTGAAAAATGCATCTAATATTTAATGATTTCAAAAATCAACTAGACGCATTGCCAAAATACATTGACCTATTCAGATCATTTGATGAATAAATTGAGGACAGGCAAAGACAGACTGGAACAAAATCAGTCAAATCAAGACGGGACGTAAAAAGGTTAAAAAGCCTCTAAAAAAGTAAAGTCTAAAGCCATTGTCCCTACAACAACTACTACTACTAGATCTAGATCTATAGTCTATACATTGTCAGCTGCTACGTTCAAGGCTGATAGAGTCAGAAGCTCTTAGGGCTAGGGTGGCCATTATCATCCATTACACATCACTCTAGACCTAGATTAGATCTAGATATCTAGAATCTGGGTTATAAAACAACTAAGCTCACAGGAGTCACACTAGAATCTAGATCTGATCTAGTCACAGAGAGTCCCCAAAGTTAAGACCCACATTTACGCTCACTATTCATTATTCAGTCTCTACAGGAAAGGATAGTAGGCCAAGAGAGTTGTTGCTGTTGTATCGCAGACAAGTTAAGTTCTTCTTCCATTTATGACTGCAGCCTCATAATAGAGGACCTTTGCAATTGCGCGAGCAAGAGCACTCAAGGCTGGCTAATAATACGACACACACACACACACAGACAAAGAGGAAAGAGAGAACTAGAATCTGACACTATGCCACTATGCTAACACTAACAGTACTAACACCAAGGACCCGGGATCCGCTATACACAATACTGATAATGTAGTAATATAGATCTATATGCAGGTAAAACTGTAGTTTAGCGTCGCGGGTGGGCGTCGTCTACTCTTGTTTACTAGGCTAGGTCTAGATTAGATCTTGATATAGTTCGTTTGGCTTGGATTTGGATTGGAGTGGAGACTCAGCAGTCAGCAGATGGAGGTGGTAAAAGTTTCAAGAGGTTTAGCCTAAATCCTAGCAGTCTGTTCCTGTATGACTTCCTATTCGTAGTAGGCTAGGGGGCCAAGGGCAGAGAGCTTACGAAGCGAGATTTCTCTCTTCGAGGCCTCTTAAAAAGAACGGGTCAAGAGAATTGCGAGATTTGGCTGAGTGGTGAGGTAGACAGATATTTTGGATACAGAGATATATAGAAAAAAAACCAAGGCCTTGTGAAGCTAATTAAATGCATTTAATCTTGTTAACACTTATTTTCGGGTACACAAACATCTCCCCGCGGCATCCCTCCTATTTTTGTATTAAAAGGTAGGAGAGAAAGAAGAGAAAGAGAACAAAAGAAAGGAATGGTTGTAGTAATTTAGAAAGGTTTAAGTACATATGTGTTATACATGTAAGTTACTTTTTATTTGTGTTATGTCGAGGTATGTTTCTGGAATAAAGTACGCCTTTAGATTATGTTAGCTATGGCCTACGCGTTTTGGAAGGTGGTAGCTGTTTTTTGTTTGTTTGTTTGTTGTTGTTATTGTGTGTTTTTTTTGTTAAGGTAGTCCCCTAATGCATTTAAACGTGAGTGCAGTTCTTTGTATATCAATTTTGATATGGATTAATTTTACCACAACCGAAGAATTGACCGGAGGCATTATCCAGCGTGTTAATTTCGATGATTCTTCCCATTGGAAAAAAAAGAAAAGAAAAAGACTACACGGCTTCAGTGGCATCATTACAATGTCTTTGTACACAATGTCCATTGAAACGTTTCCTAGGTTAAACAAGTAGGGTAGGCCACAGAAGTTAGATATGATTCTCAAGGGTAGGCCTAGATACCCGGTACGCATTTCGGAACATGTGGCCACGTGCGATGATGATAACCACGGCGCGTTGTGTTAGTGTTAGGTCATAAATCGGTCTCGGGGGTATGTCTTCGATCATTGACCAGATGTATTCACAGGTAGGTGATGGCGTCAATTTATTCACGGCTTATCTATCGGTTGCGGTTTCGACTTTTACGTGGAGTCTGCTGGACACAGAAAACCCAACACAGAGCAAAGGGTACGAAAGTTTAATTTATTGTAATAATTATATCCATCAATGTAAAAAGGGATAAAGGAAGGCCGGTTTCTCAGTTGATTTAAAACCCTACTTTTCCATGACAGTTATCAGGTATCAGAGAAAAACCAATCAAACAAAAAACAAAAAAACAACCAAACAAACAAAATGGGTGAAAATCGGCATAAATCGTCATTCAGTCAAAACTGATGCTTCTCAACTCCCATCAAGATGTTTTGTTGTTTCCACATTAAACTTTTAAACAACACCTCTTCTTTTTCTTACGAAAAACGCAAACCAGTCAGTCAGATAGATATGCCTAGATGAGGAGAGAAAGAAAGAA
>JAUELK010218883.1:0-10377 GCA_031471215.1 Gastropteron pacificum | reverse complement strand
AGTTATTCACTCTTCAAGTGGTCTGATAGACCTACAGACACTAGGTATGAGTTATTCACTCTTCAAGTGGTCTGATGGACCTACAGACACTAGGTATGAGCTATTCACTCTTCAAGTGGTCTGATGGACCTACAGACACTAGGTATGAGTTATACACTCTTCAAGTGGTCTGATAGACCTACAGACACTAGGTATGAGTTAATCACTCTTCAAGTGGTGCGATGGACCTACAGACACTAGGTATGTGAGTTATTCACTCTTCAAGTGGTCTGATGGACCTACAGACACTAGGTATGAGTTATTTACTTTTCAAGGGTCCGATGGACCTACCGGCACTAGGTATGAGTTATTTATTCTTCAAGTGGTCTGGATAGACCCACAGACACTAGGTGTGAGCTATTCACTCTTCAAGTAGTCTGATAGTGATAGACCTACAGAAACTAGGTATGAGCTGACTATTTATGGTGTGAGCTATTCACTCTTCAAGTGGTCTTACATACCTACAAGAGCCACGGCAGCCTAGATCTGCAACCTGGGATTGGTGGGCCTTAAAAATGGCCCCTTGTTCATGCAATTGTGCAATGCAGTCACAAAAACATTCAAATCGAGTCTGCGCTCCCAAGTCAGGAATTGGAACCCGGGGCATTTGACTTGAGTGGCCAACACACTGACCATTTGACCACCAGATCAAGTAATGTTTTAGTTTTAGTAAAAAAGAAGCAACACAAAAGAACAAGAAAATGCTGTAACACAGTATGGTGTTTGATATATTATTTAATACTCCGACTCTGATCAAAACATAGGAACTGTTCAATACCAGTACCAACACTATCTCTTTCTCTTTGTAAATAAAAGCGTAGTCTCCTCCAGTGCATCCCCAACACACAACAGATGGGCTTTTAACTATGTTAACAAACACGCTGCTTGTACATACAGGAGGCTCTCATGTTGGCTACACTAAAATAGCCAAGTGTCCCATCTGTGCATAGCTCTAGGGTTTGTGTCTAAACACTCTTGTTAGTTAAGACCAGTGAATGCACGTAGCAAATGGTAATTACATCAACATTACATAACCTTGAAACAAAAACGAAGGCATTCATTTCCATCAGCGTTGATCCCCCAAACTTCAAGACCTGGGTCAAAAAATTAAATGTCTTCTTATCTCACCGGATATCACCACATTCACCCACAACCTTTGTACTACATTCCTCCACTGAACAGATGAAAAAATCCACCCTGCAAATTGTACTTCAAGGCAATTTTCAATATCTTTCTTCGGGTTCATCTCAGAGTTGTCATCTGAATATTTGGCTGTCGGAACACGTACTTATTGTACAGCGGCCCTTTGTTCCACAAGGGTTCAAGAGGCTTAAAATGATATATTATATTGTATTTGTATATTATGTGCTGTACATGTACTTGTATTGACTAAACGTATGTTGGTGATCTAGATATAGATCTTATATTATGTACTTAAATTACTCATGTAAAGTGCATTGGGCATTATTGCTGGAAATGTGGTATAGATTTACGATATATTTTCATCATACATCAGTATATTAATTAAAACAGCTCAAAGAATATGTGACTGAAGGTATTGTGAAACAGAATGTATCACATATGGCACAGTATGTCGTGTGAGTCTGCATATACTGGTACATAGAAAACACCATCACAAGTAAGAAGAGAAAAAAACCCAGAAGACCACAGGGAAAAAACTGGTGATGTCACATGGTGAATAAATGATCAAAAGTGGACATCACCAGTTTTTCCAATGTGGTTTTCAACTTTCATAAATACTAGGTATAGATCTTTCTGTATGTGACAGTGTCATATCTGATTAAGAGTGCATGTGAGTGAGTGAATACTAGAACAAAAAAATGTGAACCTTAATTTTGAAAATGACAAAGTTAACTTTCCAGCTACCTTACACCTTTCATCTGAAGAGTAAAGGGGTATTTTCACTAGCTTGGCGTCTGCTCACTTTAAAGCCTTGAAAACCATATATTCAAAACATATAAATAAATGCACATGATGGCCTTTAAACAAACAGGCAACAATGTAACTACTTTTCAAAAAATGTTACTCTTTCACTTTCTCCTTGTTAAATGTGGAATGTAGGACATGTCATACAAGTATGTCTCCATTTAACTTTTCATTTATTCATTTAAAAAAATAATTATTTCTTTATCATTCACACATTTCCTCAATAGAGCTCAATGTGGTACAATTGAATACACTAAAACAAGCATGAAAAACAGTTTTTCTTGAAACCAAGATACAATACAGTACAAAGGCATGACAGTAAGAAAAGAAATGCTGTTGAAAAAGTCAAGGCTAAGAAACTTTGAATCTGATTAGCTTATTAACATAGCTGATATAATATCATTAGAAAAACGAAAAGAATAAATCAAAAATAAATCCTCATGAGTTTCACCCTTTGTGACCTGACCCCCTGACCCAAAATGGCCGCAGTGCATGGCCTCATGAAAAAATGTATAAGATGACTAATCTACTAAATACAGCTGTACCAGTATTCCGTCATAGAGCGGTGTTTGGTTATTCTTGGTCAATCAGGAATTTGGCCTCAAAGGGTTAAGAGATGTTTCCATAAGAGAAATGATGGAAATCTTCATGAGAAACTGTATACACAGGAAAAAATTACAAATCCGAAAATATTACAGATGAATATACAAGAAAACAAATCCACACTCACATAAACTGAAGCCCCTTGAAGTTGAAGTGATAATCCTGTGCGACTTCAACTTGATCTTCCTATAGCCTACATAATATATAACATCTGAAAAACGTATAACATATTAAAAAAAACAAAAACAATACACATGACCATGGCATAACTTGATTTGATTAAGAAAAACAGTTTCGTTTTCAAGTGTTGCCTCAAGTAGAGGGAAAACTGGTACATAGACCTACACTGTGCACAATGGATATGGCAGAGATGGTAAGAGGATAGACTACACTCTGGCAGGATTCAGAACAAGTGTCCATGTTGAAGGCCATCAAAAAGACCTGAGAACATGCAGTCCAACCAAGACGTAGTTTGGATCCAATACTGGTACAATGATGATGATGATGATGATGATGATGATGATGATGATGATGATGATGATGATGATGATCTCAAGTGCCAATTCTGTTGGCCTTCAAGATGAATCAATGAGTTGAAAGTTCAACATAAGCTCCATTAACAACAACATGACAACATCTGATTAGCTAAAACAGGAGTACTGACAGCAACAAAAACCCATTCAATTCTGTGTACTGGCCTTCATCTTTTTTTCTCACTGTGTATCTTTCTATCATAACCACACACATTTTCAAAAACAAATTTGCATACTGTTTTCATCCCTTCACAGGAAAATTCACCTTTATGTTATGAACTCTGCTTTTCGCTGAAGCCAACACGCAGTCACCACAGAGCAGTGCCTATCAGAAATTTGTTGGGGAGGTGGGATGATAAGGTTTGATTTTGAATTTTGCCCAGATAGCGGCCATAATTGGCCTACTCTTCATCGCTTTCAAATGGGTTACTGAAGCCTCCCCTGTGTGAGTGCCTGTGTCTGCCGTCACCGCCAGCCTCTCACATGTTGCTGTTCACATTGGCCAAGGTCCATGTCTCATCATCCTTGCAAGCTGAAGAAAGAACAGCGCAACAATACATTCAATAGTAACAACAAAATGAACGATGGTTTTAAGCATAGTGTTTACATCTATACAAGACCAAGTAGATATTTTAATACTTTTTATGTAGCCCCTTTGGTTGGTCTCGAACAAAACGTGGATACAAATTATGGAATTAAAGATTTCAAGAGCTGGACTCTGTTCATCAGACGTAAAGCTTGTGAGTTTTGTCCTGCGCAAGTCGCATTCAGGCCAGGTTCAGGCTTGTTGTAGCCTGCGCAAGCCATGCACAGACCAGGCCTCAAGGGAAAACCTTTTGTGCCATAGTATTTTTTGGTGCTCTGGTGATCAAGTGGTCAGAGCATTGGCTTCTCGGGGTTCAAATCCCTGGCGTGCCAAATCGATTTGGATTTGACAGTATTTTCTTATCCAACACTAGGTGTACTCTTGGAAAAAGTACTTTGTCACATATTTATCACATATTTCTCACTGTACACAGGTGTAAAAAAAAGGTACCCGGCTATAGACAGCGAATGATCTTGTCAGAATGTTGGTATGAGTGCCAAGGCAACACTACCAGTATGCCTCCCAGGAGGTTGGGATGGCCTACTATGGAATGAAACAGGTCTGTCGGGGTAATAATATGCTGTAAAGCGCTTTGAGCTTCTCTGTAGAAAAAGCGCTATATATATAACTTTGCTATTACTATTATTATCATTATTATCGGAGAGTTGTTTCTTACCCACGACGCCCTCCTCTTTAAGCTTGCCCAAATGTAACTTGACGTTCACTTCGGCCATCATGTGTACTGACTCTGGCACTCCCTGGACAGGCATATACAAACAATGATCACAATGATGATAAATATGATGATGATGATGATGATGATGATGATGATGATGTTAAGAATCATAGTGACGATTATGATAATAAGAATACCAACAATGATGATTTGATGATTATGATGATGATCTTGTGGTTTAGTGGTCAGCATGTTGGCCTTTCGCGTTACATGTCTTGGATTCGAATCCAAAGCGTATCGCTTTGATTTTAATTTGAGCGGAGAGAGAGAGAGAGAGAGAGAAAGAGAGAGAGAGAGAGAGAGAGAGAGAGAGAGAGAGAGATCTGGTATTGATATGAGCAAAACCAATAAAAGCACTCACAATGTAAACTCCTTTGACAATGTCCATGGGGGAGAGAGCCGACGTTCTGTTCTCCTTCAAGAACGCCACAATCTGCTGCTCCCTGTCGTTCCGGTGCTTGATGTAGTAGCGGACAATCTCCAAAGGGTTCTCGATCACTGGGCCGTGTCCTGGGTAAATGACCTTTGGCTCCAGGTCCAGGATTTGGTCCAGTGACTTCATGTAACTGTAGAGATCTTCAATCACCTGTAGTAACAAACACAGAGGCAGGTCCAAAGTCTCGAGTTCAAGTATGTAAAGTAGATAACAGATCGAAAAGGTGGCAAACTATGCTTTTCTTTGTAGACACAAGCTCACAACGATATATGACCGGCTGGTCGAAGATCTTCTCGATGACTCACTATAAATGCCCATCCTAGTGACCAATGCGCCATTAACAACGGAAGTCTATATTTAGCAACCTCTGTGTTGTTAACAATGGAAGTCTATCTACGTCAACACATTCAGTTTACAGTAAACAATGATTCAACACCAATGCTTGCACCGTTTCCTCCATTCACATTAAAATCAAAGACATAAATCACACTTAAAAAGAAATCTCCTGGGTTGACAACATTTTGTTACAACCAACAAAGTTATATTCATAGTTGTTGAAGTTGTTGTTATTAGGCTGAGGATACATTGGCCGCCAGTGGCCTATAAGATAAGATACAAAATTAACTTTACTGTCCATAAAAATGTCACATTGTTTCTGTGTTGTACATAAAAACACATTTGACAAACAAAAATTGTTTTAAACTTCATGTAAAAAATACAGGCACAAAACATAGCACAGTTTTGCGCAAAAGCACACAAAAATATGTATATCAATTATGGTGGTGATGATGATGACGATGATAATGATAATGATGATGTTGATGATGATGATGGTGTATAACCAACAGGTAGGGTTCTGGGGATATATGGGCCATCAGTTTCCCATTGAGCCGGAACCCGCTACCACCTGAATTCTTTTGTCTGCTAAAGCTCCTAGCACAGAACGTCGTAAACGATGTTGATATTGATGACGAAATCTATCTGCAAAATGGGCGCCAATGAGGCTGCACTTCCAGTATGCATCCCAGGAGGTTCAGAGGGCTTTGGAATGAAACAGGTCTGTCAGGGTAATAATATGCTGTAAAGCGCTTTGAGCTCGAACGAGAAAAAGTGCTATATAAATCAGCTATTATTATTATCATCCTAACAATCTAGCCGTGACAGAAACATTCAGTGTGAGGGACCAAAAATGAATGACAAAGTAGAAAACTACAAGCACAAAGATGTGGACTGACCGCCGTGCTCCCCCCAAGTATGGTGTCCCCAGAAAAGACAGTCCCGTCTTCCTCAAGCTTCAACACAATGTGGTCCTCAGAATGACCGGGCCCGTGAAAAGCTCTGAAAGACAAGAACAAATGATAACAATGACAATAGTAATGATATGCTAAATATAAGAACAGAGATATACAAACCTCCTTTATCTCTCAACCATTAGGACAACTTTCAACACCCCAAATCACCCTTAAATGACGAAAATTGTCTTATCATGTTTACCCCTGGTATTGCTGTATTTGTGTCATTATTATTATCAGTATTAATTAGTACTATTACTGATATTGCTATACTATTATTAATGCCTGCTCATTACTGTGACTATGTATTGTCACTATGTATTCATACTATGTATTTCACTATGTATGTCATTATTATTGATATTGCTACTATTTTTTTGTCTTTATCTTTGTCATGTCTCAGCATTTTGTATTATTGACTACATTGTCTTTGATATGATTCAAGAAGAATTTCCCTTGAAGGTAAATAAAGTATCTGTCTTATCTTATCTGAACATAAATGGATTGCATATTTTACGGCACACTCCATCTCGCTTTAGTAAGCTCAATGACAAGGTTAAATTCATTTAGTATTTTGCACGGGCATCAACCGTAACACACCTACTATTCATCAATTTTCAACTGCCAAGGGATCTTTATTGTGTAAAAAATGCCCACAGGACCACCTGAGTTTATCAACCTCTGAGAAAATACTAGATACCAACTATATATGGTAATAGCCGATTTATAGAGTATGTTTTCTCACTCTACAGCATGAAGTGGCTGCTAAGGCAAGTTTGATTGTATTATTTTAGAAGATCTCTTGGAAAAAGTAGGCCCCCCCTTGTCACACACTTCTCACGTACCCAGGTGTAAAATGGGTACTCGACTTAGACAGTGAAAGATCTTGTCAGTATGTTGGTATGGGCACCGATCAGGCAGCACTACCAGAATGCCTCCCAGGAGGTTGAGATGGCATTGGAATAAAACAGGTCTGTCTGGGAATAATATGCTGTAAAGCACTTGGAGCTTGCTGTAGAGCGAGAAATAATGCTATATAAATCCACTATTATCATTATTCTTACACATCGGCTATTACTATGTTATACAATATAGAGAGAAGTTTGAGTTTGCCCCCTAACCTGAGTGTGGCCCCCTCAGTGGTGAAGACATGGTTGTCCTGGATGAAGTTGTAAGCTGTCTCTGTAAGTGAAATGTCTGGATGAGACTCCCTCTTCAACTTGGACGTGACAAATCCTGAATGAGAGGAAAAATGGAAAATAATACTACTAATAATAGCTGATTTATATATAGACTAGCGCTTTTTCTACACAAGCTCAGAAAAGCACTACAGTATATTATTACCCCGACAAACCTGTTATATTCCAAAGCCAGTGCGACCTGACCACTTGACCACCAGATAACAACAATGAAAGGTTAAGGGACCAGCCAATTGCAGAGAGTGATCAAACTTATATGACTGTTGATAACTGTTTCAACTTTAAAAAAAATTGAATAACACTGAAATGAAAATGCAAAATAATGTGAATATACTATTATAACAATGAGAAAGAACTTGCACACACTGGTATTCCAGGCTCGGCAAATGCCGTCAATGCCTCCAACATGGTCATGGTGCCAGTGGGTGATGACGATCTCCTGCAGCTCGATGTTGTACTGGCTCAATGTTGACTTGAGCAGCTCAATGTACTCGGGCACATCGTTTTCTCCAGTATCAATCAGGATGCGTCTATACAAAAAAGAAAGAAAAAAAAGAAACAAATCATGTTGAAATTTGGCAATTATAATTATATATGTGTCATCTAAGATTAAGCCTATGAAATTGCTTGCTGAAAGAAACAGCTTCCCTTAAAACAATATTTTCCATGACAGTAATGACAGCCTAATTGTCTTAACTCATTCTCTACCATGAGCCCCACTGTGCGGCTTGTTTACCGGCAATGCCATTGACTACCACGTGCCGCATTTTGCACCACATTGCTGTAGGCCTATGTACAAAAAATGGACACACAAAAATGGCTTGGTCTAATGCGTAAATTGGCCCGATGGGGAATGAAAATGAATTGAGTGTTTACTCTGTTGACTTTCCTGACAATGCACTTGGGACAACTTGTTACGGTTGAAGAGTAATCTAATCTTTGATACATCTAGAATCTAATCTAGATTTAGAACTGGAAGAATTCATCATATCTAGAAAATCTGGTAGTGTTATCTTCTCCTTTATTGTAGATCTACATTAACTACGACAGAAGATAGATATCTATCTAGAGTGATGTCTTGGTTAACAGCCACCCTAAGAAACGATCGGAAACGAAGAATGCATTGTGGAAAGTATCTAATCAACAAAACGAAAGAAAATGTGTAAAACGTGTCACAAAGTGGGGAGTGGCCATTATATATATAGGGTGCTGTCAACTAAGACATCACTCTAGATCTGATCGATTAATGAAAAACAGAATATTAATAGTCATATGGACTTAACTCAATGATTGTCATTGTGAGTACTACTGTTCTCTACCTTTTTCCTGTCCCAACCAAGTATGTATTTGTTCCTTGAAGAGTAGCTGGTCCAGGGTTGCAGCCCAACACTCGGATTACTCTTTGGGACAGTTGAAGGCACTTAGGAAGCACTTCCATAATGTTCTTCTCAGTTAACTTGAGTCCACTGCTTAGAAATCTGAGCGATTTGGCCCTGAAAACTGGGTTGTTGTATGTAGGACTGTAGAACTGTAGTCTGTAGTGTAGTGTAGGCCGACTCTTAATACTTAATCTTCAGGTGTAGATAACCTCAGAGGCTCTAGGTCTAGACTATAATAGAGACTAAAGATCGTTACTGTTAGTAGGGCCTACACCAGATTTACAGTTCACAGTGAGGTCAAAACGTGTAGATCTAGATCTCTAGATCATCTATCTTCGAACTTTGAGTTCCCCAAGTTGCGAGTGTGGTTTAGAAAAAAAAAAGTATCCACAATGATTTCTGTTTACTCTGAAAAGCAATGTGATGTTTGTGCTGCCTCAGTTACTTTGGTTTTATAGAGAAAAACAGATATAGAAATTTAGATCTAGAGATCTAGAATCTATCTCAAAAACTACCTCCAATAACACAACAAAAGCAAAATTGCACTTGACCTTTGCCCTAGGCCAACGTTCATGACCTCAGGAGTCGGTTCAATAAAACGAAGACTTGTGATTTAGTTGTATTTTAAAGGAACAATACTAAGCAAGACGACCATATTGCACAGAACTAGCCTACTTACACCCTATTACAACCTATGTGCCTTGTTCATATTATCGTAGAAGTTCTTTGAACCTTTAAAACAAAACAGGAGAGGGACATGTTAGAAATATACAGCCATCAATATGTTATACAGGTTCTAGGCATAAATATATGATATGGACGGTATCTGTACGATAGTATTATTATGCACAGCATAATCATAAATTATTTTACGCCCATCTAACGTTTCTTCTAAAGCTTACTTCGCAACGAATGGACAATGTATTGTGAATAGGCACGGAATAATAGTAATAGCAGTTTCAAATCAGTCAAAGATCATGGGTTACTAATAGTAATAGTCTCTAACAGCATTTTCCATATGAACTGGATCGAAGACATGTTGGCGCTTGTGAATCGTGAACTATTTGCCGACAGTTTGCAAATACATATTATGATTGTGTAGGAGGAACATGTCATCCAATGATCTATGACCCTTCAGAAATATTGCATGCAGACTCTCTTCAAATTATCATTAAGGACACAAAAACACTAGGGCCTAGGACCCAAGTAGTACATGTAGTAGTAGGCTTGCTAATAAGTTATACTAACTAGTGGTTAGCCCATTCTACGAATAGCAGAGTACCTCCCGCCCCTGCCCCCACCCCCGGCCCCTTATCGCATCATTTTACTTAAAACGATTGAGATACTCAAATGACACCACACACCGCCCCCTCACCACACACTCTTTCAAACCCCGTTACACTGTAGATGTTTCCGAAATAACAAATTACGCACTTTCTCACTTATTTTATACACGGTATTCGCGAATTCCCAATTATGAGTGAAAAGCAACACGGTGTGTTTAGTTTTAAAAATGTAAAGGAAGGTTGCTAAAAGTGTTAAGCAAATACATAATATAATCGGGAATTCCCAATTATGAGAGCACGGTTTGTGAACATGCTAGACTTGAACTCAATAATGGTTGGAC